>PVKM010022856.1:0-21531 GCA_004027735.1 Carollia perspicillata | reverse complement strand
TAATGGTGTCCCCTACATGCCTCAGTGGCTGCCACTCATCTTTTGTTTCCATTTTTTAATACTTGAGTAAGTTTAGCACTTTCCAAATGGCAGTTGTGTTGAAGGCACTAGGGATTTAACACTCTCCTTGAGTCAGCAAAGACCTAAAAAGCTCTCTGAGAGTGTGATCCAGGACCTGGAAATAACAGGGCGGACACTCAGACAGGAGTTCATTCACTGAATACTGAAGGAGTATCAGCTTGGCATGAGGTGGGTCTCAGTCCAAGTCCTGAGCATCACCATCTTCCCCGGCACAGGTGGCTTTTCTGGTACCACTGAGCTCAGAGTCTGCTGTCCCTGTTTCTGACAGCATCATCACACTCATCTGGCTCACTTGACTCATTCAGGTTGTCCGCCTGACTTGTGAAATTATTTGAGGATCTGATGGCTGGTCTAAACTACCTAAGAACTTAAATTCAATTGGAATAAACGTTGCTTTTGTTCGGTGGCCCCATGGACCATTTCACACTGGGTTGGTGTTTTTTATCTGGGTCACCTGTCCTGGAAAACTGGTTTGGCACACCAAAGTGACAGGCTGATAGGGAAATATGAAGAGTTGGACCAACATGACAATATGATTGGGTCCCACAAAAGCTTGGCAAAGGTAGAATTGTGTCTTCAATTGTACCCTTGTTGCTTAAATTTTTGAATTTATTTATTGATTATAGAGAGAGAGAAAGGGAGAAAGAGGGACACAAAGACATTGATTTTTTGTTTCACTTATTTATGCATTCATTGTTTGATTCCTATATGTGCTCTGACCAGGAATCAAACATGCAATCTTGGCATATGGGGTGATGCTCTAACCAACCAAGCTACACAGCTGAGGCTAGTCTTGTTGCTTTAAATCCACTGCCCTAGACCAGGGTGGAGCAGAGTGGTGGGGCAGTACTGACACAGAGCTGACAAGCCCCATCATCGGAGTAAATTAAGATTACTGAGCATACCTGGAAGCCAAATAGTTCACTAAAAGGTCTATAGGAATACTCTTCTTTTATATAATTTAAAAAAATTTTTTGACCAGTTACCTTCAATAATGATGGTAAGTCAGCATCTCCCCCTGACTGTCTGAGAGATTATAATGTCAAAAAAAGCCTTTGCAATGCCCTCTGTCTTAATAAACCTGTCAGTTGAGGTTACATTAATTTCCATCAGGAGACGTGGGATGGTGCCTCTAGGCAAAGATGCCAAGTCATGGCGTGGGTTTTCAGGTTTGGGGGATACACCATATCCCACAGAGCTACGCTGCATGGCATGGGGCCACTTGCCAAGGAACAGCCTCCTTTTTTTAATTAGGGCCCGGCTGACAATTTGGTGAGGTGTCATTCTGTAAATCTTGTATGCTGTTGGGTGTTAACAACCTCTCACCTTCTCCTTCATTAGGAGTTTTTCTGATGTTCTGATTGCTTGGCTAATGTCTATCCTGCCCGGTTTTTAATCTCCCCAGAGCCTAACTGTGGTGGCATTTCATGTAGGTGTTTGAAAATGCTTCAATAATCTTCCATTAACTACTGACTTAAGTATGTGACATTTGACCAAGCCCTTTTTAGGTATAAATTCAAAAAGTGCCCCACTTTGAGCCAGGTGCTATGCTGGGTGGTGGGTACCATCCCTGCCTTCATGGAACTCACTATCAATTGGAGAAGTGGTCAAATAATCACAAAAACAGAAGCACATTGTCACAGTGTGGCTGATGCTGTTAGGTGAGAAAAGTGGTCCCCAAAAGCTATTGAGTCAGTGATTCTCATCTGGGAGTGACTGTGCCCTCCAGGGTCACTTGGCAGTGCCTAGAGTATTTCTTGCATGTCATAACTTAGATGTGAGTGCTTCTGGAATCTAGTTGATGTTGCTAACTTCCCACAATGCATAGGGTAGACCTCACACCAAAGAATCACCTGACCCAAAATGGCAATAGTGCCTAGCCTAAGAAACTCTACTCTGGAGCACTGGAGATGGGCCTGGCCTGAGATGACAAGAAGGCCCCTCTGAGGAAGTTCTGAAGGGTGGACAGGAGTCTGTATGGTGGTGGAGATGGGTGGGGAAGAGTTTTCTAGATAAGAGAACACACATACAAAGGGAGGACTTCAGGGTCTTGGAGGAACTGAAGAGGCCATTGTGGTTGGAGAACAGTGGACATGAAGAGAGCAGATCAAAATGTGGAATAGAGGTTGTAGACTCCCTGAGGCCTTGGAGGCCCAGAGGGTCTGAAGGCATCTCACATGGGATGAGATCTCAGGTGAGTTCAGCAAGAAAGGCAAGTACCTTCAGAGGGACAGTGCAGCATGTGTTATCACAGAAAAGAGCACAATTTTGGAGCCTGAATTCCAGCTGTGTTTCTTATGGCCTGGTGAGTTTTGACACATTGCTTGAGCAGTCCAGTCCTTTGTTTCTATCTGGAAATAATGACACCCACCTGACAGAGCAATGTGGAGAGTAAAAGGTAACATGTATACAGTGTCTTCTGCAGAACTTTGCTCTCTTGTCTTCTGTCCTGGCTCAGGGTATGGCAATTGTATCCAAAACCAAGACTACATAAGAAACTAGAACTCTCTGTCGTATTTTTTGAAAAGTTCTGGATCCTGCTGTAAGAACAAGTTGTTGTGAGCCTGAGTTCTTCCCTCACAGGAAAGATTCTGTTGGGTCTTGGGGCTGAGACATTTCCCTAGGTTGAAACTTCCAGTTATGATTTGGTCTCCTAATACACAGGGAACATCCTAGCTGTAAAAGGATATCCTAGTTGAGACCTGTGAACAAGTTCACTCGTGAACTGTGCTTTTAGGAGTTTATGGAGAGTAATGCAGTGCACAGGCTCAGTGTTGGCTCTGGAGTCAGTCCTGGGTTCCAATACTAACTTCTAGTATTAATTTTTTAGGTATTTTCCCATTTGTAAAGTTAGTGTTAGCATGAAATAAAATCACGTATTAAGCATATAGTAGGGCATTTGACAACTACAGAGCACTAGGGGAGACGACTAGGGGAGAAAGCTGAAATCACCACTCTTATAGGTCTCATGGTTATTTGATTTTCTATATATATAGGGAAACTGAGTCTGAATGGCAAGCTCTAATTTGTTGAAAAAATAAGTGAATAAATGAATTCAGAAATAAACAAGCAGATATGAAAATTCCTAACTAACCACTGCTTCTGGTGTTTGGTCCAAATTGTGTCCCTTCAGTTACAGAGGACTTAAACTGACAGGTGATTGTAGAAAAAGTAAAGATTCGTTTCAAAAGAAAAATTAACAGGTCTGCCTTTGAAGCTACTAAAAGACAACAAGTTTTTAAAAAATACAACAGTCTTTCCTTTGTTGCAAACATAAAGACCACTGACCTCAAAAGAAACTTTTCTTTCCTATAGTAATAGGATTAGAATGACCTTGGAGATGTCATTCTGCTGTCCCTGGTCTCTTGGAAGAGGTGGACTTGACATTTCACAGGGCTTTCCATCCTTCTCCAGCACTGTCCCAAATGCATTTCTGTTGGTGATCTGTGTTGTGTTGCTGCTTTGCTGTTGGAAGTTCTTTCCACCACGCGGCTTACATTCTCCTTGTTGTTATCATCAGCACGGCCTTTGCTCCACTCGCAGCAGAGATGCACCATCCACCTGTGTCGATCTAAGGGGCAAATTTATCTGCCCTGCACAAACACTATGAGATCCACACGAAAGCAGGCTCCATCAAGCCTGCTGTACACTGATTTTTCCCGGGTGCCTCCTCTTTGTGTGTCTCCATATGCTGAGTGTGGCTTTAAGTCATGTCTTCTTTTCATTTGGTAGAAATAGTAGCACACAGCTGCTTGCTTGTTTCTGCCTCTTCTGTTTGTTCTGGCATGTTTTTCCTCCAAATGGAGGTCCCTTCTGAGTTACCTGTCTTAGAACTCTCTCCACGTGCACTGTACCTTCTGTTCCTGGCAAGCATTCTCTCCTCAAAGCAGGCTCCTTTGTTTTCCTTCCAGGAAGCACGATGCCCTTGGAAGAGTCATCTCTCCTGGTGACTCAGCCAAGTCAACTCTTATGGAAGCAGGACTCGTCTCAGGCCTTGTCAGTGGACTTTGCATTTGTGAATTGCATTATTAATAACGGTGCATAGGAAATGCCCACAGATTCCTAAGCACTGGGCACAACTCAGGCCCTCCCCTGGTCACAGTCACAGAAATCAAACATTTATTCAGGAGTCACCATGACTGTGGCAGGCAGTTTTGCTTTTATAAGCTCTGAGGAATGTAAGGAGGGAGTTTTTTGTATCCACTGCCATGGACTTTTCAGCCATAAGGACATCGCAGTTGGCAGAGCTACTGATCTGCCACTTTTTAATGGCCTGATAATTAAAAATGATGGGCAGATAAAAATAGAGGAGCTGAACATATCTACACTGAAAAGTTTTTCTCTCCTGATTGTCACCTTTCTCAGGAGGTATGTGGCTCAAAGGCAGAGGTCAAGTCAAATTTGAACTGGCCAGAAACACACTGTCATATCTCTTTGCCATTACAAGCACGTTACAAATGAAAAGCATTATTTTTTTGTGTGTCAGAATAGGGAGTGGATTATGGTCCTCTTTTGCTTTGAAATAGAAGTAAAATGTTTTGTGGAAATTATCAGTATCCGTTTGACTGTTGTTGCTGGAGAAATTTGAATTTGTATTTTAATTAACTCCTCTCTCTCCAGCTCTTGCTTCCCCTCTTGCTCACAAGCTCTCTCTCACTCTCATGCAGCTCTGTTTTACAAGTAACAATGTATTATTGGTTTGGAATTGTTTGGGGTGTCATATGTTGTCATTTGATAAAAAACAGTTTTTAGCCAAGCTGCTTGACATTAGAACAGCTGGTAATGTCGCTTTTGTTAATGTCTTTAACCACATTTTTAACAAAACAGCAGATGCTCATCACAAAAGCCATTTTCCTCCTCTGTCTGATTGTATAAAATCAGTTTAACTAAAGGCTCTGACTTGAGCAGAAATCTGAGAAGTGTATCCCTTCACCTGAGAGAAGGACACACTGTTTTGAACCTTGGATTTGCTGGCAATGCTGGACACAAAATAGAGTTGTAAAAGGGAACAGTGCAAAGTTGATTTTTTTTTTTTTTTTTTGAGAAGAAGCCTTTACCAACAGGGAGGGTGGACGCCATGGCTCTGTGATGGGCCAGACACCAGGGCAGGCCTCTGGGGAGCAGCGCTTTGCCGTCTCTGGCAGTTGTGTGCTATCTTCATCACTTTTTAATTACTAATTTTGGGAGAAAAATATCCTTCCAACCCTCCCTTTCTCAACCAAGACGTATTCCAGTTAAATAAACAGACACACAGAGAAAAGGGGATTCATTTTCCGAAACATCCGATAGCCATATAACACCATGTAAAAACTTTCCCTGAAAGATTTCCACCGGAATGCTCTTCTATATGAGACCTCTTATCTTTAGTTCTTACTCCCAAGTTTATAATTTAAAAAAATTCTCACCTGAGAATATGTTTATTGATTTTAGAGCAAGAGGAAGGGAGAGACAGAGAGAGAGAGAGAATGAGACAGACATTGATCGGTTGCCTCCCGTAAGTGCCTTGACTGGAGATTGAACGTGCAACTTCGACCTCCAATCTTTAATCTCCATACCTAAGTGTGTGTGTGCCCTAACCAGGGATAGAACCCACAGCGTTTTGGTGTACAGGATGACACTCCAGCCAACTGACCCAGGGCCAAGTTCACAATTGTTTACTGCTTGTTCATAAATGTTTGGAAGTACTGTCATGAAAATTACAATGCATATTTGCTGATGTGTTTGTGAGTGTAGCAAGTATTTATGGAACTACTGTTGAGTAGGGGGCACTGTTATCCACAAGGTTTAGAGCGTGTACCCCAGGTCAAAGGCCCAGCCATGTGGTAGTGTCTCTGTTGTTTTTGAACCTTGTGACATGGGGCTTCAGTTTCCTCAACTTCAAAATGGGGATAATTCTAGTTCCAATCACAGAGGTTTTTGGATGGATAAAATGAGTTAATCTACATAAAAATTAGTAGATGTGTGAGAGTAGAGTCTGGTGTATAGAAACTACTAAAAATGTTTATTATTACTGTGGTACAAAGGTATATTGGTAAGGTGTATGCTTTTTAACATAGTGGGGTGGGCTCTCCAGCATACATTCTACCCCCACATAATTTATTCTAAACCATATGAAAACTAATTAGTGAGTGTATATGTGTGTGTGTTGTGGGGACTTACCCTTTGTATGTAGATAGCACAGACGTATATACATAGATATTCAGTATATCCGTGGTATCAAAAGTTCATGGGTTGGGAACAGTTAGAAAAAAATGTCTAAAGGGATTTCTTTGGATGGCAATAATGAAAAAAATGAAGATTGACAAACAAATATTTGTCTAAAACCTATATTGATGCCCTCTAGCTAGAGAATTAGAGACCCACCTGGAAATGAACAACTGGGTTTACTACTCATTGCAAAGGGAAGAAAACAGACCATGGAGAACCATGGGCTTCTGAGTAAGAGTGTGATTTAACACATCCTCTAACAGAGAGGATGTGAACTTGGGTGGGTGATTTGGGGAGGGTCCGTGGAAGTGAGGTTCATCCTGGATAGAGTGCTGTCCCAAAGTGGGGGGAATTCTGTAGTTGGGCGCCTCAGTGAGTCTTCATTATGGGAAAGGCAGACCAGAGTGAGGCTGAAGCTGCTTCTTCAAGAAGCCGTGGTAACTCATGTTAGCCAAAGGAGGGGGCCGTTTTTTACTTCGTGGGTTGTGTAGTAACCTTGCTTTTGTTAGTGCTTAGACAAAATTATCAAGTGTTTTTGTCTTCTCTTTATCTGGATGTCAGAGTGATTTTTCCTGAGTTGTGGGTGTTCTATGAGATTTTTCATGTCTATCGGGAGAACAATGAGGCCTAGCTGTTAGTGCAGGGACCAAGTTAACACTGAGGCCTAGCGTGAGTGGCAGACCAGTATCCAGATATTTGGGGCTCTTTCTCTCCCTCCTTCCCTGCTTCCCTCCCCAATCAAAGTAATCCCATCCACCTTGCCAGGTAATTCTTTGAAGATGAGCTCTCCGGGAACCCATTTGAGCCTCAGAACTGCTGGGAGAAGCTTGCTTGTGCTTATAAGAAAGAAAAGCTTGTCTTTTCTGGAAACTGATTAATGAAGCACAGAGCACCAACTGTTCCTGGCAGTCATCTAAGCACCAAGTAGGGAACTGGCCTTAGGACCCAACTTCCACAGGGGCTATACCTCAGAGAGCTCAAAGGATCTGGGCTACCAGTGACATTGCCAGTCACGGAGCCTGCCTGACCTCTGTCTGCACTTCCTGCTTTGGGAGATAGTGTCTGGCTTTCAAGGTCTATGGCACATTCTCATCTGTGAGGTGAAGACATGTCTGAAAGGTAAGAAATGACCGACTTGTTTAAATCATGGACATCTAATTTCTTCTACAACATAATTCTATGAAGAATTTTTAAAAACATGTAAGGGAGAAGATGATGGACGGTTTATTCATGGGTAATATTTTGCTTTCTAGAATTATTCTCCAGGCTGGATATACTGCAGAATAGCTCTGTGAAAGTTTGCCTCCTTCACCTCCCCTTTCTTCAGAGCTTTCACGTGCAGGCTCACATTACGGACTGTACTGAACTCGCCACACACTGCGTGCTCTGGCTGCTGATTGCAAAGCCTATTATACCCTTTCCTCGGAATATGGTAGAATGTTCAAACTAGAAGGGATCTTAGAGGTCATCCTAGCAAAGCCCTCATTTTAAAGATGAGCAGACTGAGACTCAAAAAATTGGGATCTCATAAAGGTCAAGCAGCTACTGGCAGAAAAACTGGACTTTTCCATGCTGAAAAGAATTAAAAAGATGCTTGGTGTGCCTTATACCACTTCTGATTTTGTACCCGTGGCAGGCATAACTAATCATTCACCGCCCTGTTTTCTACCACACACCCAGGCCATCCTGCAACCCTCAATCCAGTGTTCCAGCAACCCATTGGACCATTGTTGGCATATGCACTGAAACTGTTTTTGTACCCTGCACACTTTATAAATTCATATTTATTTCTTAATAAGAGATAGCTAAATACAGAGATACATTTTAATCATAAGTGCCATATATACTTCTTATGTCTCATAATATCTAATATAAAACCATATATGAAAGAAGTATACTTTTTCTAGCATATTAATGCACATTAATTAAGACTCCATATTACTTTTGTTGCCAAGGGGATAGAGTCACACAATTTGTACATCATTGTACACAATATTGAAGAGGAATGGACTTGCACTCTCATAATAGAATCTGTAAAGCTTTTGTTTTGTTTTTAAGTTTTAGGATTGTGTGTCTGATGTCAGGCTACTGTAGCAACTGGGTTTTGAAACAAAACCATTTTAAGATAGTTTATTAATTTTAAAAGTCTAAATAAAGTTTTATAGCATTATTTTTTAAGCTACAAAATAATTCTAATCTTGTGGTGATTACCAAGCAACAATTTAGAAGAGATCCCAACAGATTTCACCAAAGAGGAACAAACGAGTGGCTTTTGTGCACTTTATGTCTCTTGTCAGTAAGGGGCAGGACCTGACAGGGAGAGCATGAGTGGGATGGAGTTTACTGGCTGGTTGTTGGAATGGGAAAGGAGGCACTAGTCAATTTTTTACCTTTCATTTTCGGGATTCTACAAAATTCGTAACAACCTGGAGCTAAAGCATGGAAAGGAATGGTAGGAAAGACCCAAGAGACTGCTGGGCTCTGGAGCCCACACCTGGATCAGTCACCATGTTTAGTATCTGGGCATCTTGATAGACCTGCCTGACTCTTCACCCTCCCCACTCTGCCAGCTGAGGGAAGAGTTGTGTTTGACTGCCTGACTGGCACCACACAAATGCAAAATAGGCAGTTGTGCAAAGGAAGCACAAAGTGTTATCGTCAGAACTGGGAAGGGCTGCTGGGCAGGAAGTGGTAATAGGGACTGTTCTAGGCAGTTTGGTTTCCTGCCTGACTTCACTGCATGGAGCGGGGGTGGAGGTGGGAGTGGTGGGGGTGGTGTTCTGCTTCTGCTGTTTGGCACAGGTTTGTAGCTGCCTTGAACCTACAGGTGGAACAACGGAGGGGTTAAGCAATGGAAAGTACACAGACAGGAGAACTAAAAAGCACTGTCACTCAGCTATAGGCCTGGGGGTTGCAGCTTTAACTTTATATTACATGAAACAGAGAACAGTATCAACTTTGTGGCCTTTTTTATTCTTGAAAAGAACCTGACTTGCCTTTGAGATTTTCTGCCACTATTAGAGATATTTCAGTATGATGTTCCTGTTCTCTTTTCTGGTCATTGAATAGTTTGAATATAAATTGGCTTTTTGCAAAAAGCATATGTTTCTATAAGTAAACTGTCATAGAGATCATTTATTAGCAGAAAATGATTAATTGGGCCCTTTAATCATAGTTCCATTATTATATGAAACAGTCATGTCATTGGACCCATTTCACTAAAGAAGTTTGAGCACCACTAGGCGCATATTTGCATCAATGAGACATCACTGGTTATTAATCGAAATCTAATAACAGCTTGGAATATTATAAGTTTGCATTAATTAGAAACATAATTTTGGATTTATTGGCAATATACCCCTTGTCATTTTAGAAAAATGATCCCTTGATGGAATATGAAGAGGTCATTTTTGTACCAATTGTAGTTTCTGGTCCTTATATGTTGATTATATTTTTAACTAGAATAACCCTTCATGACTGACTTCTAAAGTAAACCTTTTTTGTAAGTTAGGACCATCCCTACCATGGGCTGCTTGGTTTTGACCTGTCATCAGCCAACTACTAAATGGAAAAATATGGAAAGAGGCAAGTGTGAGTCAAGGAAGCAATGCTCATTGATGACAGATCTGTCACCAACTCATCTCTCCACGGAGCCCTTGCCTGGCCACCCTAACCAAAGAAGGTGCCTTCATTAGGCTCCATTAGTACTCCTGGTTATTTCCTTTCGAGCACTTATGATCAATCATAATTGTATTGACTTCTCTTTTGTCTGTCTCTCTCACTATATGGAATCTCTAGAGAACAGAAATGCTCAGTGTATCCCCAGCCCCTGGCATAATGTAGATGGGGACATAAGAAGTTTTAGAATGGATGACTGCATCCCGGCTTGGGCTGGAAGCACCTGGGGAGAGTGAGTTCCCATTGAAAACTCTGATAATCTTCCTGTGCAGAGTTGAATCCCTGTGTCTAAGACAGAATGAAAAATATCAGATCTAAAATTTACTCTGAAATCATTCCATGTCCTTGGTGTTTCTATTCCAGAAACTTGGCCTTAGAATACTGTTGAACTTAATCTCGATTGGTATCCCTGAAACTGGAACAAAAAAAAGGGTTAGAGTCCTAAGTTATTGTGTCCCATTACAATTGAGTGAGAACTGTGTTTTCTAACACTTTTAATTAAGAATTTGTAGAAATGAATCCCTTTAACATTTCATGTAATAAGGGCTTGGTGATAATGAACTCCTTGAACTTGATCTTATCTGAGAAGCACTTTATCTGCCCTTCCATTCTAAATGAAAGCTTTGCTGGACAGAGCAGTCTTAGATGTAGGCCCTTGCCTTTCATGACTTGGAATACTTCTTTCCAGCCCCTTCTTGCCTGTAAGGTCTCTTTTGAGAAGACAGCAAACTCACAATTAGTAACAACCACACCTAAAAAAAAAAAAACTAAGCAAACAACTAGAACAGGAACAGAACTACAGAAATGGGGATCACATGGAGGGTTAGCAACAGGGGAATGGGAGGAGGAGAGAAGGGGAAAAGGTACCAAGAATAAGTAGCATAGATGGTAGGTGGAATATAGACAGGAGGAGGGTAAGAATAGTACAGGAAATGTAGAAGCCAAAGAACTTATATGTACAACACATGAACATGAACTAAAGAGGGGGAATGTGGGTGGGAGGGCTTATACAGGGTGGAAGGGAGTGAAGGGGGGAAATGGGACAACTATAATAGCATAATCAATAAAATATATTTAAGAAAAATAAACACCTGAGTCCTGGCAAAAAAAAAAAGAATTTGTAGAAATGAACATTCATGATAAACCTTGAAATAGAATTTCAATGTAATAATTGCTACTTATGTTAAAGCTCATTTAGAAACCAAACAGACAGGCTCATCTGAGTATCTAAGTATAGCATTGAGATTACAAGAAAGGAATTTTAGTTGGAGTTTGGAGTCCACGAGAGTAGGGAAGTAGAGGATTAGCCCTGCAGGAACTGGGCCAACTGGGCCTTCTTTTTAAAAAAAAAAATGTTTATTGTTGTTTCATTTGCCCCCATTTTTCCCCTATTGCTGTCCCCTGCTTTGCTCACGCCCCTCCCTCCCACATTCAATCCTCCCTTTAAAAAAAAAACCCGATGTATTCTTTTACTTGGTGTATCTTGAGCGATGTAGTGTGGTAAAAAGAGTTTTCAACAGGCCATGGGGAAACACAGGCCCCAGTATGGGCTTTATCACTTAATAATTGAGAGACCAAGGGAAAGTCAGTTTTCTGAATCTTATCTAGAAAATAGAGACATTTGTCTTGTACATCGTAGAGAAATTTTGTGAAGGTAATTGAGGAAGATAAATAACTGTGCTTGGTAAATCACAAGGCAAGTTGAATAAACTGCTATTATTCATTTGTTGGCTCACAGGAAAATAAACAGGAGGAGTAAGAGATAACTTCACAGAGACCACCGGTTGACTCTTGGTTAACTAAGCAGTAGCAGCTCTTATTTCTTCACTATGACAGATATCCAAGAATTCACCTGTTTTTTTTTTCTTTTTAACTTGAAAGTGAGCATGAGTGAATATTGAGGTTGTACTTTAAGCAACATAGAGACATCCAAATTAAAGCAGTGACATACAGTGGTTTAACCTAGCCATTTGGAAATGATTTTTAAAATCATACTGCCTGGTTCAGGGGAGGGTAAAAATTAATGGGCATCTTCACACCCTGCTGCTTTAGTTTGGAAAGCCCCATCCAGTATAGATTATAGGTAAATCAATGTTGAAAAGATCATTTTGGTGGGCAGTCCCAGCATATTTTTAAGAGAACTGCCTTTTGTAGCTTTTCAAATCTTCTCTTGCTGTATTATATTTAGGTTCAGAGCATTTCTTTGCAACTTCTTGGTTCTACTCTTGATTGGGAGCATGTTAGTTTATATTCTGTTTTTGTATTATGTGAAAACTGCCTGTGGGCAGAAAAATCCACACACATATTTTATATGTACACGTTCTGATCTTTTGATGCTCTAGAAGTGGCTGTGACCTGTTCTTACTCCTGGGAAAAGCTAAGTAAGTTCTTTTTCTCTGGTTGAGGTGCATGGCATTACTAATATCCTGAAGAATGTTTTCAGGTAAAAATGTAGTCAAATTATTTAGGACATCAAAAACCATTGTCATTTGGGTGTGTGTATTTGCACTCGTGTGTGCATGCTTCCTAGCAACTAAAAGATGCTTTTTCCTATTACGTAGCCTCAAAATAAAATCACCTTATAGACAAACTTTTAAATATGAAAATATACTTGCCTTTCACTGATGATCAGATGTTCACCAAGAAAAACCAAAAATAGTTGCTTCTTTAACCGTGTTATTAGTGTTTGTAGGATTTGAACTTTATTTCCCTTTGGATCATGTTATAGCAGAATTCATTCATTCATTTATTCACTGGACTTATAGAGTAATTTGTGTGTAATTTGTAGGCTACATTCTCTGTGGTACGATTCAGCAGCAAATAAGACAAACAAAAATCTTTGTGCCCATAGAGGTTACATTTCAGTGGAAAGGACGGTTAGCAAATTGACAAGGAAATAATTTAGTTGCAGGTAGTGATACGTATGTTTCATATGTAAATAAAACAAGAGGGGAGTGAGTGTTGGGAAAGAATGCTATTTTTGATAGGTGTTCAGGGAAGACTTTTTGAGGATGACATTTGAGCAAATGGATGAAGCAAAGGAGGAAGCCATGGAAAGATCAAGAGGAAAAGAGGCAGTGGAGAGTGGTAAAGAATGGTATGCTCTTATTGTGTGTGCTTGTGTGTTTTCTTTTAGATTTAAAATGAAATGTCATCATTGGAAACAAGTATGCTATAGGTAGTTATGTTTTGTATTCTTTAAAAGAAATACAGGTATAATAGATTTGGCTGGGGTTTTAAGAGCTACTTTGAATCCATTAGAAATGGCTTTTTCACTGGTGAGAGGCTTGTCCTAGCCCCAACTCATTCAATCTGAGGGCAATGCCTCTCCCCAGAGCCATGGTGTAGCTGGGTTCTAGAATGTTTTATATCCCTGATGTTTTATTTTTGCAGAAAATACCCCTTGATTCCCTTCTTCCTTGCAGGGTCCAATGTCTTCTATCTCTTATTTGTTCTCTGGAACTCCCTCTGAAGTTACCCCTTAGCTCCAGAAATTATCATGCGTATGTTCAAGTTTGTGCTTCTTAAAACATCTTTTGAAGTGTTATGTCAACCACTGTTGGATATTCGGATGCTTGCTTCTTTTCTGATAGGCAGAGCCCATTGCATGCAGCATCCATGTTCTATTTTCTAAAGATGAGGTGAGTTGCTAAGATTCAGGAACAGCACGGGGACTGCCAAAAAGTCGTTCACAGTCATGACCCCCTGCCATGGGGGAAGACCAAAGATCCAGTTGGCTTGGACACACCACTTATAGGTTATACCACAAAAGTGACATAGTCATAGTTGTTTCTTTTAATATTTTTTATTTATTGGTTTGAGAGAGAAAGAGGCAAGGAGGGAGTGATATAGAGAGAGAACACTGATCTGTTGTTCCACTCTTATTTATACATTCATTGATTGCTTCTTATATGTGCCCTGACCAGAGATCAAACCTGCAACCTTGGCACATCAGGATGATATTCTAACCAACTGAGCTACCTGGCCAGCACTTAAATGTTTAATTAAATGTATGGGGGTCACATTGTTTAATAAGACTATATAGGTTTCAAGTGTATACTTCTATGATACATGATCTGTATTATGATTTTTAAACAGAATTTTCTGTTGTTCTGTGGAAATCAGATTACATGGGAATAAGTTTGGAAAGAGAGAAACTGGTTAAGAGCCTTAGGTAATAATTCTGAAAACAAATGATTGTGGCACAGATCTGATGATACTGGGAGGTGATCAGAATTTGATATATTTTGAAGATACTGGGCCATATTATATAATCCAGGGGTGTGAACTAATACAACAAAGTCATATCACATGATTATATAACCTGTGTGCTGACTTTAGGCCCTAATTTTTAGTTAGGTAGGACTGTGCTATTCTTAAATCTGACTAAATGGAGAAGGAACAGACAAGATTACAAAGCTGGAATAACTCTCATTTCCATCTTGTATCATCAAAGTTCTTTGGATACATTATTTTCCCATGGAAGGAGTGAAAAGATGTTGGTACAAATTCATCTAACTATAAATTCACAAAACATGATACTGTCACATTAAGCTTGTTATGCCATGTTGAAACTCTTTAATCTGTTGTGTAGTAAATATTCGTTTGTGCTGTTTTATTATTATTATTATTAAGTTAAGCATTAAAGTTGCACCAGAGAATGAGCAAAGTCAGATGGCGTGCTGAGGTGTAGCTTTCTTGGGTCTATCCTAAAGGATTAAAACATTGTCACATTCTAGCTAGGATAGGGGCAACAGAGATTGATTCCAATATATTTTCTCCCCTAACAGAGATCCCAGGGCAGTGTTCCTGAAGTCCCATTCAATGCTTAAGGACTTTCGAACATTGTTTGGCCTAACTATTGGTGGAGATATGGCTGCAGAAGCTCTAACAGAAAAGAATGTACCTTTTAAATGATATATTGTGTAGACTTTTTTAGAATGACTTGAATTGGAATAAATAGGTCATGGGTCTACCTCTAAATAAATCCTGTGGCCAGGTACCTATGATATGCCTATTGACATGGCTTTAGATACATTCTCCATCCCTAAGGATGGAGCCCTACATAAGGAATTAGAGTAGAATTGAGTCCCCAGTTGATGCCAGGCTTGTTGCTCAAGGAAGGCAGAAAAGATTGTGGGGAGCAAGCCATGTTCACTGCCCTGTGACAGCACCAGAGCATCTTTAGGCTACCTGCCCTCTGTGAGCCACCATCCAGGTGCTATGGAGCTCTGGACTCTTGGCATGAGTGGCAGATATATTTTGATTAAAATACCACATATTCTTTATAAGGGACAGAGGAAGTGAATCTCTGAGATTGGACCTGTCGCAGGCACCGGCTGGCAGTGCCCACAGCGTTATGGATGAGACACGAGACAAATTCACACGGACTACCGAGTCCTGTGGAGGAAAAGGGGACAGCACAGCTACTCCCTCAAGGGGGGAGTGCCTCAGAGCTGCCTGGCCACGGTCTCAGGGGGAGGGCACCTTGGAGGGGTCTGGCCACTCTCTGGAGGGGAGAGTGCCCAGGAGCAGCCTCGCAACTCTCTCAAAGGGAGAATGCGCCGATCCTTGCCTGGATAGCAGTTGTATTGGGTTTTCTTGCTCAGGAATTCAGGTACAACTTATTAATCATTCTCAGGCAGTAAGGATTAGGTGATAGATAAGGAAACATTAGGGCTTATTCTGAGTCAGGGTCTGTCAGCTAAAAGGTTATGAAACTTTGGAAAGTAAACTGTTTCTTGCTCAGGTCTTTATCATTTAACTAAAAGCATTCTTAGCAAAGCAAGCTGAACAGGAATTTACATATCTTTGCTCAGGCCTGATTATCCAGGGAGCCCGCCCAATCCAGCACAGGGCTGCATTGCCCTTTGTTACTGTTTCAGGCTTAAGTGGAGAAGAGGAGGCAAGGCAGCCAAGGAATTATCAGAGACTTCTCGAGGACTCAGGGGAGTCAGGCTTGTCAAAGCCAAGGGGCGAGAGTCCAGCACCCCCTTTACTCCATAGCCCCCAAGTCCTTCCCTGGGGCCTCCACGTGATCATGCCTGTCCTAGGTCATTCCCCGCTTGGGGAATCTGATCAAGCATTGGAGGCCAGTTATAGAAAAAGTAGCAGGAGCTGTGCTCCTTCCAGGGAGATAAGCTCTGTCTCCTTAGTGGCTTAGGGTCCGGAGGTTGCTCACTCAGCCTTAGCCCTGGGGGAGTTTACAGCTCCTGAAACCAGGCAGGGTGGTTCCCAACTAGGACCATTCAAGACAGCTCATAGAAGAAATGTATTTTTGTTTTCAAAAGAGCCCATCAGTGTTGATCTTAAAAAAAAAAGCGTGTTGAAAAGTATATCCAATACTATATCTCCAGTGGCCTGTTATAGTCCACATACAGAATTCCCTCGTGGAAGTTGGAGTTGATGATGGCTGTCTTTATAGTGATTCTTTCTAAATCCTATTGCACGGATAACAGAAAATGAATGAAAGAAATTCTGAAGAAGACAAAGAAACAGCAACTTAATTGTATTAAAATACTCACAGTAGTGGTTTAATACTTTTAAGGTCCTATTAGGTGAGTGGTTTGAAGGAGCTGGTTTTGAGGAGGGTTTTATTGTCCAAAGGAAATTATTTTACCTGCCTGTCAACAAATAGAAATATTATCAGAATGGAGGGAACCTCTTTCTTGGTGGTGGAAGAGAGCTTGCTCTAAGTATTACAGTTACATGTTGAAGGTCAAAAAGCAGCAGCTAAGGAACATAGCAGAAAAGAAGTAACAGAATGAAAATCAGGGTCATGTTTATACATACTTTGTTAAGGCTAAACTTATTTTTAAGTGAGAAGCTTTACCTTTATTAAAACAGTCTGTGCTCAAGAATAAATGAAAATATATATTTTCTCTCCTGAATAAGGGATATGAGCTAAAGGAATCATAAAGTCTTCATTCTGCAAAAGGTAACCGTTGGTCTCAGTTTTCTCTCCTTACTGGGGATCCTAACAGATAACTGGTCTTGAGCTTTCAAGTGGGATGGCCTGTCTGTCAGTGCACAAGCCGTGTCTGGTTCCCTTGTGGTGTAAGCAGTCTGGTAAATGTCCCTCAACACATTTCCACCTAGTATTTGTGTTTGTAAGTAAAAGATGCTGCCAAGACTGCATAGCATATTAGCAAACTGTCTAAAGGTGAAATTTTACAAGGAAAGTGAGATGTAGTTTAAAAGGATAATGGTGAGATAGGCACTCCTCAGATCCTTCCTGTGTCCTCCATGCTGCATTTATTTTTTCACTAGGTAATGCTAGAGCTTATTTGTTCTTACCTTCAAACAACTGCCCCATCCCTGCCCTGTAGAAAACTACTGTTATTCTTTTAAAAATATTACTTATCATGTATGATCATTTATATATCCATATGGCATGCAAAGCATAGGACCATAGGGATTATTAATATACATGATAATATAATAGCAAATTGAGCCAGTGCTCCTTTTGCTTCACCCTTGGAATTGAAGGTAAAAATTAATTTTCTTATGAACATCACAAATAGGGAAATGTTAATATTTTAGGTCCCTCCTCTTAGTCATAGCAAGCAACAAGTGCCCCTTTCCTTTTCTCTATTCATCTGATACACCATGTGGAAGGGATAGTGTAAGTATTAAACCTATATGAGGAAGCCCCTTCCGCAGTCAAAACACCTCCTGACAACTGATTCAATCACAACCTTGGTTTCCCACGGTGCTCATGGTGGCCTGGCTAAGCACTTGGGCACCTGAGTGACAGACCTGAAAAAAATGCGTAAGTGGACCTGGATTTGTTTAACTGATGAAGAACACTCTGAATGTCATTTACCAATTGCTTCAGCCCTCGTGGGGCCCGTGAAGCTCTAACAGGCACACTTTTGCAGCTGACTGGCATAGTGGTACAGAGGATCTGTGGAATGGTGGCCTGACTCAACTTCTTTTTTCTGGAGAAAAAATAAAAAAGCTCATTTTCTTTGTTGTTCCCCTGTCAGTTTCTTGTTCTTTTGTTAATAAATATGTATAAATAAGATTAAAAATGCCTCTGTGCCCTGGTTGGGTGGCTTTGTTGGTTGGAACATCATCCCATACACCAAAAAGTTGCAGGTTTCATCCCTGGTCGAGGAGGCACTTACCAGAGGCAACGGATTGATGTTTCCCTCTCACACTGATGTTTCTCTGTCTCTGTCTATTTCTGTCTCTGTCTCTCTCTCCCTATCCCCCACTTCCTCTCTCTCTGAAATCAATAAACATACCCTCAGGTGAGGATTTTAAATAATTAAAAAAATAAAACAACCTCTGTGGACAAGCAGTAAAAGAGCTCTCTCTCCAGAATAAAGCCACAGAGTTCACTTGATCCTTCCTTGTCTCAGATTTGACTTTTACCTCATCTTTATGCCATTCACAGCAGCCAAGGCCAGAGCACAAACACACAGCATAGTCTACATCTTGTTTCTACAGTGCCTCACAGTTTGAGGGCAGGATGGAACAGCTTCCTTCTAAACCCAGAGCTGCTGAGGTCTTGTCTCCTGAACCATAGGAAAGACCTGCAGTCTAAGTAAAGGGTTCTTATTCTGAAATTGCATCTGTCTCTCACTCTCAGCTGGCAGGTGAGATCTTTTCTGAAGGATACAGAGCTCAAAGCATTCCTTTGACTTCCAGGTCTGAAAGAGGTTTTGCAAACCTTTCTTTGTGTCGTTGAAGGCTTTTTCCTCCTGGTTGAGCTCATTAATACCCTTTGTGAGTACTATTTTCCTTTTCCAAATAGCTTTTTCTAAATAGCTTTCTCTGGTGGAAAATCCAATTTAGTTGTAAGCAATATTACCAGTTCCGCTCCTTTATTTTTTCTTCTTCATTGAAAGGAAAATAAAAGATTGTGTCAAAATAGAGATGTACGATTTATAGCATTAGCATTTCTATTAATAAATTTATGCAGCAATTATATGTCTTTACATTTTGTATCTGTCCACAACTGAAGAAAGCTTCTTTATGTTGCAAGAGCATATTTTTCTTCAAAACACATTTTACTTTCTTGGATTTTAAGCTTTTTGCCCCAGATTTTTATGGGAAGTAGACATGTGGTAGGGAATTGTGATTCTTGTACAGCTGTAGATTTTGCTATAGATTTAATATTAGAGTTATAGTAACTCTACATGATGGTCGTCTGAAGAGAGTTATAGAGGGGAACTAACATTTCCCATTGCAGATGATTTTTTTTAAGATGTATTTATTTTTAGAGAGAGAGGAAGGGAAGGAGAAAGAGAGGGATAGAAACATCAATGTGTGGTTGCCTCTTGTGCATGCCCTCTCTGGGGACCTGGACTAGCAACCCAGGCATATGCCCTGACTGGGAATCAAACCGGCGGCCCTTTGGTTCACAAACTGGCACTGCACTGAGCCACACCGATCAGGGCTCAGATGATTCAGAATCCAAGTGATTTGAAGGTAGCTGCCCCTATTTTCTTTTGCTCAAAAACTCATTCCCTTTCCATTGTGTCTGATTCTAAGAAGGCCAATTAGGAGCTAAACTAGTGGGAGCCCTTCTCAGCATATTCTCCTGTAGTGATTATTGCCACCATGTAGAATGAACCTGTCTTGGAATGAAATCAGATGGAAGCCCTGGCAGCATAGCTCAGCTGGTGAGAGCATTGTCCCCATATGCCAAGGCTGAGGATTTGATCTCCAGTCAGCACATGCAAGAAATAACCAATGAATGCATTAATAAGTGGACCAACAAAAATAGATGTTTCTCCCTGTCTCCCTTCTTTTCTCTCTAAAAATCAATTTAAAAAATGAATAAAAACAGAAATCAGATGAAGTGAAGCAGAAAGGAGAGGGGCAGATTAAAATAGTTACAGTATCATTTAAGTATCTGGCTCTAGTGGTGTGCTGGAGCTAGGTCATACCAGTGCCTGAGAGTGTTTTATTAAATTTTCAGAAATTATGTGAGTTAGTGTTTGATAACATGTGGGTAGCTTAAAATTAGCCAATGCCAGAAACCAGCTTCCTCCATTAAAATAAATGAATGAATGAATGAATGAATGAATGAATGAATGAATATTTCCCAGGCGCCACCACCTGGACCCACCCTAAATAAAATCACTTGACCCCTTGTCACGTGAACTAATCAGTCCCTATACCCCCCACCACACACACTGCATTTTACATCACTTAGTTTGGATTGGTTCACTATCCCATGTAACATGTAGCCAGCAAAGTTATGACTCGGCTAAATTATTTACTTCGGCACTATGATAAACATCTTTGTTTCATGTTATGTAGAAGATAAAATAAGGGAACCAATGCAGCTGTTTGATTAAAGACTTTGTGTTCCTGTTGGGTGTTACAAAAATATCTGAAGGAAGTAACATAACTTTTTGAGAGCTTATTGAAACAACCTGACAGATTATTCACAGTTCTTGGGGAGGCTTTAAGTGGCAAAGAAAAGGAACAACAAAATGTGCTTTGTGAATCAGTGGTTGCAATGGAAGATTCATAACCTTTGAAGAAAAAAAATCTAGGCAATGTGGAGTTTTAATACAGTACTGGGGGTGATTTGTTTCTGAAATAGATAAAGTTGACCAGGTGAGTGTGGTTAAAAAGCTGCTCACTGTCCCAGGGCTAATCATTGAGTCAAGCCGCTGTGTCAGGCAGGCCCATCTATTTTATCACTTTGCATGTGTGAATTCCAAGATTGCTTTAGTTGCTGAAAATTGATGAATATTCTGGACCAGAATGCCTATCTCCTATCTCATAGAACTGCATGATTTTGCTGAGATTTATTGACTTTCAATAGTCTCATGGGTCTGTTTTTAGGCATCTGAGCTAAATTTGAAGCAAAGTGTTTCATTAGAAATGCTTATATCCAGTGTTCACTCTAACGTCTAATGATTTATGGCTGGTTCTTATCATGTGCCTCACATTCCATTGTTTGAACATTGTTAGGTAATATGCCAACCCAAGTGGTGACACTTGCACATAATTTCCATGTAAAATGGGTGAAAAATCTGCCATCTGTTTGAGGTAGGAAGAGAGAGAAACAAAATTAAGAGAAATTAGACAAAAGACCTTGCATGTTTAACAATGCAAATTCCTATAACACAGAATAGAGTTGTGTACTTTTTTTTTCAGTAGAAAATAATTCAACGGAACAAAACATTGTAGGCTGTATCTGACAGTGAGAACATAGGAATAAGATTTCAGGTGGGTCAAAGTTAGTTAAAGAGCATATTGAGGGATTAGGCTGAAGTCCTTTGAATACACCTAGACCACTGGAGGATTCTAAAATACTATTATTGGAGTTGATGTTTTCTCTCTAACCCATCTGGGACATGTTCACAGTGTATCACTCCTTTTCATTTACACAGTGCTTTCTAGTTGACAAAAATAATTTCATAGGTCAGTTGAAATGAGTGAATCTTTATATTTTCTTAAAAATGAAAACTTCAATGAACCCCCAAATGTTTGAGATTTATCTCAAGCAAATAGTAATCAAGTATATCTATCGTAATTTGGCTTCTATCTCCCGTTAAATAAGGAGTGCCTTTGTGACCACAGGCAAGTCACTTACCT
>PVKM010022855.1:0-13131 GCA_004027735.1 Carollia perspicillata | reverse complement strand
ATGGGACTTTTAAAACTCTCTTATTCATATCTTTTCACCTCCCTTTATTATTTTTATTTCTCTCTGCTGAATCCTGGGTAATTCTCTGATATCACTCTCTGCTTCAATAATTCTTATTTAACTCATACACAGGGAAGTTTATTTCTATGACTATATATTTTTTATTTCTAGAAGTTCTACTTAGTTATTTTTTTTTAAATATGCAGTGTCCCCCAGGTTCTTTTTAATTCTGTCTGGGTTTTTTCTTAGATTTGTATATTTTCTGCTTTTAATAATTCTAAACATGCTAGAATGTTTATGATCTCTGCATCAGATTCTCCAGAAAAACCAAACCAATAGGATATACAACTATATATACACAAGAAGATTTATTATAGAATTTTTTTGCATGATTATAGAACTGAGAAGTCCCATTATCAGCCATCTGAAAGCTATAGAACCAAGAAATTCAATGATATTATTTAGTTCAAGTCCAACAACCTAAGAATGAAGCAGACTAGTGGTGTAAATCCTAGTCAGAATCTGAAGACCTGAGAGCCAGAAGAAAGGATGTCTGAGGGCAAGAGAAGATAGTTGTTCCAGATCAAATAGAAAATTTGCCCTTTCTCTGCCATTTTGTCCTATTTAGGCCCTCAGTTGATTGGATGGTGCCCCCCACACTGATGAGGGTGATTTTCTTAGTCAACTGAGTGAAATGCTAATTAGAAAAACCCCCACAGGCACACCCAGAAATAGTTTTACCAACTATTTGGGCATCCCTTAGCCCAGTCAAGTTGACACATAAACTATCGCAGTCTCTAATAGATTGTTATGTTATCCAAAGTTCTGAGGTATCTAGTCCTGCTATCTTTTGGTCATAGAGGATTGTTTTTTCAACTGTTTTGTTTTGTTTTGTTTTGTTTTGTTTTGAATTGTGAGTTCATCTTAAGCTTAACCTTATCTGCGGGAATTCTGTGAGGCCTGATTGATGGGGCATCTTTCCATAAAGTTTTGGGGGGTTTTCTATCAAGCTCTCCAGGTGTTTCACTGTCATTTTTATGATTAAAATGATAAATATAAAATTTAATTCCCAACCCTGATAAAATATAAGTCAAAATTTCTCAGGAGACACTCTTCTCCACTCAAAGCCTAGAACAAGACAGACAAGCCCTATGGCAGTGGGCAAATTTTCTTCTAATCTACCTTCACAGTGAATGTTCCAACTTTATTGATGTATCTAAAGTCCAACTCTGGCCTCACAGGACCAAAGACATTAGCTTCTCCCTCTTTAAGTGGGCATTAAATTGTCCAAGGCCCTAGAGTACTGAGACAATGGCTCTTACCATTCACTACCACCCTGTCATCACAAGCTTGCTGCCCTGGTTTTCAGTACCCTTTTCATTCACAGCTCCTGTCAATTTCCCATGTGCACATCTATTCATTCATATAAATATTTGTTTCTTTCTAGATAACTGTGGGAAATGGATTTTCAGGTTATCTTGATCATAGTATTGCCTGAACTAGAAGCTGAAATTTATTTATATAAGCAAATATTAAATCCACCATTTGCTGAGATTCCTGGTTGTGATATTGATATTCTTTCCTTAAGTACCTATGATGGATAAGTATACCAGTTTACATTTTTGCACATATTTTTTAGTGTTGCAATCATAAGGGCTTACCACTTCCCTAAGTTCTGCTATAGAGAGAGTTAAAACTCCTGGCATAATATTGGCTTGCTGGTTGGAATTGCTCCTTCATAATCAGGACTCTGTATTTTTAGTACATTTTCTGTTGATCTTCACCTAAAAATACTTTCCTTTTATACTTCAGTAATATTACTAAGTCATTATTGAGATAGGTAGTGGAAAGTATGCAAAAATATATATATATGAGCTCTGTAATCAGCAAGACATGGCTCTATTACTTTCCAGCTGGGTGTCCTTCAGAATACAGTTTTATCTGAGTCTCAGTTTCTGCTATCTGTAAAATGGGGATAATGATAGCTAGTTTGCAGGGATGAGGTTAAAAATGGAAATAATGTTTATAAACATGCAGCACAAAATAGGTTACTGAATTATTATTACACCTTTGAGGTTTTTTATTTTAATTAAATAAGTATGCTCCTTGGCATCATCCACAGTGGCTAAGAGGGAGTGCCTTCACTTATGAGTTCCTTTATCTTACTAGTCACCAACTATTTTTTTTCTTAACAAAAGTTCCCCTTTTATATGTCTCTGGTCATTTATGGAGCAGTCGCTTTAACATTAATTGCCTTAACTAAACCTTGATACCTAATAAATGTGTCTTGTTGCAGCCATAAAATTAATCATGGCTTTATCTGCATGTTCTTAGCTGGGATGATATAAGTAGAAAAGGTGAGGTAATTTGTAAATTTCTAGTTGGCATATACCTGATCCATAGGATGTCAGGGCTGAAAGGGACCATAGAAATCCCCAAGATAAGAAGTCTAAGGGAAAGTAAAAGCTGACTTGACCAAGTTCACCCAACCAATGAGATCAAAACCCAGGCTTTCTGATATGAGGAGTAAAGCTCTAACTGGAGCCATTTTCACTGATCAAACTACAAACTTGCAACTAATCTTCTGAAATGATCAGTAGGTAATCTGAAAGCAAGTCAAATGGTCATTGTTAATATTTTTCCTTCCACCTTGTTTCTTTGCCCTATAAACCTATCAATTGTAGCTTTCCAGTGTGCTTTATGACTTGGCATACGTAGATGTTGTATAACTGTGCATTCGATGAAATAAGGAAGGACTGTCTTGCCACTATCTGACATTATGTGCCATGAATTCTATGCTAGAATTTAACACTTTTACATTCTGCATTCATGTTAGAAGTGGTCCTTGTTGTTCTCCTGGCATTCTTATTTTTATCTATTTTTAATATTTTTCCCACATGGGAACTTAAAACACCTTTCTTTCATTCCTTGGTGGTTAATCCCCTCCAGATGCAGAAAGTTGGCAACCTTTCCAAAAAGAATGTTCACCTCTAGGCTGTGCTCTTCACAGTGACCAACCAGCTGAGTAACAGATGCCATTTGGCAACAAGGAGCCAGGCTGGGGCAGGAGGTGACAGGAGAGGCTCAGTGACGATTTATCATCTCCATCAGAAAATTCAAATGTTGTGTGTTATCAACAGTGAGTTGGGAATGTGGTACATCTAGACAGAGGTGTATAGGTCTCTAGAGCTCAGTCAGCTTCTGGGAGAGTCTTGAGAAGAACTGGAGGCAGACAGTGAGTAAAAGCATGTGTCCTAGACTGCAGGAATGGCATTACTATCAGCATACATGGCAGCAGGAAGGTGGGAGGACCAGTAGCCCTGGTGACCTGGGTTGGTGTTTATGAGCAGTGATGCAACTTTAAGGTCTGGCCGATCCATTTGGTCTGGCCATTGTTTTAGGGATTGTGTCCTGAAATGAGGTGGATCTTCCTTTGAAATAAAGGAAAATATTCCTTCAAAACTGGGCATGGAAATGCAAGACCCCATAGGATTGAGCTGGATCTGGCAGGCAGCTCATAGTCAGACCATGTCCCATGGAAATAGCTGTGCCATGGAGATCCTTGGGATATAATAAGCTTGTCCTTGAGCCTTGACAGTGTCCACTAGAGTCTGTTGCACCATGAGAATCAATCAATTCAAAATAGTCCTAACTTGGGAAATACTAGAGACAGCTAGGTGTTCCACCAAAAATTATGTTCTGACTCCCCTTGCATGGTATACAGTTGTCACTGATACACCGTTGTGGAGCCAGAGACTACATTTCTCAACTACCCTTGTATTCTGGAATGGCTACATGACTAGTTCTCTCAGCTACTGAATGAGAAAGGAAATTATGTGTTTCACTCCCAGACTAAGGCATTTAAGAAGTATGCATGCTTGCATTCATTGTGTTCTCTCTTTCCCCCCTCCTTTAGACTCAAAACTGAAGACACTCAAGTCCTAGAGAAGTGGTTCCTGGTGTGGCTGGTAGTGCCTAAGTTTCTGGTCCCTAGAGAGACACTTAGTCAAAGACCCACTGGTATGCAGGCATAAACACCCAAACCCTTGCATCTGAGTTGGGATAAACTCACACCGTAGAGCCCTCTGAGGGATCAGGCTGAACTGAAGACTTAGCTGAAGATCCCACCTTTCCCACCTTTCTCCCATTTGTTCCTGTCCTGCTTTCCTTGGTCTCCCTTTGGAACTCCTCCTTAATAAATCATCCAAATCTTCATTTCAGGTTCTTTTCCTGGATAGCTCCACCTGAAACAATGTTATCTCTTTTCTTCTCTCCCTTGCCTTGCCCAGTTGAGGGAAAGATCAAGTGAAATGGTATCTATGATGACACTTTGTAACCGCCAAGTAGCCCATATGACTCTCCTCCTGTGCTGCTTTTCCTCTGTGTCTCCCTTCAGTGTTGGTGTGTCAGGATGAGATAATTGTTTTAGCGACTGGCAATGGAGGTTTTGGGGGAAAGAAATAGTCTCGGTTTAGGAAAAGATCTAGATGGAACAGAAGAGTGCTAGGCATATTCTTTAGAGGGAGATCACTAAATGAAGTAAATAAAATGTACATAAGAGCCCTGGCTGGTATGGCTTAGTGGGTTGAGTGCCAGCCTATGAACCAAAGAGTCACTGGTTCAATTCCCAGTGAGGACACATGCCTGAGTTTCAGGCCAGGTCCCCAGTAGTGGGGTGTGTGAGAGGCAATCACACATTGATGTTTCTCTCCTTCTCTTCCTCTTTCACTCCCCCTCTCTCTAAAAGTAAATAAATAATTTTTTAATATTGTACATAAGGAATAAACAGGAAGTCGGGGAATGGAGGGAAGAGAAGAGAGGAGAAGGAAAGCTGGGATTGGGGGAGGTAAGCAGCTAAATTGGAATCCACCAGGGGGTGATGAAGGGAGAGCTTGGTTCTCACAAGCTGAGTTGCTAACATGACTCTCATGTCACTCTCCATCCCACCAGCATCACCTGGAACCTCAGTAAAGTCAGCTGTGCACACAGTTGTCTGGTGAGAGTGGTTTTTAAGAAACTGGGTTCCTATTCTTGGTCATGGAGCAGGGAAGAGGACAGCCCAGATCTCTCTCTCCAGGTTCTGACAACTGCCAGCTGGAGGGCTCCACAGACCCACTGTCAATCAGTACATGGCCCTGCCTGAACTCACCACCTTCCCTCCCAAACCTCATATTTCTACAGTCTTCCAGTATCCCAAGTACTCATTGCCCTGTGACAAACTGTGTTCCTCCCAAAGCTGACCCTGAGACAAGGACTTGGGTGATTCTAGGCAAGGAGGTAAAGAGGTGAGACAGGGAGACAGGAAAACCAGCAAAGTGTGAACAACTGGGGCTCCCTCCTGCTGTGGGGGCTGCTGAAGAAGTGTATAGAACATGCCTCAGAGTTTGCCAGCTAAAGATTAGGGAAGCTGAGGGTTTTTTTCAATGCCCTTTATTGGTTGAGAATTGCTCTGGGTATGGTAAAACTTCTGAAAATTCTGGGCTGCCCAGTGCCTGGGCTGATAAGCTCCTACAATGCCAGAGGAAGGCCTCAGACAGGGTGCCAAGGAGGTTACCTGAGGTGGGACACTGTCAGTGTGCATGGGGACCTATCCATCATGGCTGCAGATGAACTTGGAGATGGGCCAGAGGGTTATGGGGTGAATCTCTCAAACCCTAGTCATTTGCTATAACTGATCCCTCCTTCCCATTCTCAGCCACTACTGAAGCTCAGGTCTGCATCATCTCTTTCCTGGAAACGATAACTTACTTTTTTGCTGAACTCTTACTTCTTCCCCAAATCCCAATATGACCGTATTTGGAGATAGGGCCCTTAAGGAGGTAATTAAGGTTAAATGAGGTCATAAGGGTGGGGCCCTGATATGACAGGATAGGTGTCCTTATGAGAAGAGGAAGAGACATCAGAGTGGGCTCGTGCTCGCTCTCTCTCTCTCTCTCTCTCTCTCTCTCTCTCTCTCTCTCTCTCCCTCTCTCTCTCTCTCACTCACTCACTCTCGCTCTTCCCCTATTTGAGGATACAGCAAGAAAGCAAGAAGGTAGATATCTGTAAACCAGGAAAATAGGCCTCAAGAGAAATCAACTTTGCCAGCACCTTGACCTTGGACTTTCAGCCTCCAGAACTGAGAAAACAAGTATCTGCTATTTAAGTCACCCCATCTGTGGTATTTTGTTAAGGCAGTTTGAGATGACTTAGAGTACCTACTGAGCCTCCCCACCTCCCATCTCCCTCCTTCCCATTGTGATTCAAGTGATGTTTCTGAAAGGTAAATCTTGTCCTCTCAGCCCCCAATGCAAACAGTTTTGAAAGTTCCCCAGAACCTCCAGGGTCTAACAGATAGCTTTGACATTGGCCCCGAGGCTCCCCACACACTCTGTGTATGTATTCAGCCTTGTCTTCTGACACTTCCTGGCTTGCTTTTAATATTCCAGCCACCCGAAACTATTTTTAGCTCTCCAATTTTGCCCTGTGCCTGAGCTTCAATACTGTTCCTACTGCCTCAAGTGTCTTTCTTCCTTTGTCCTCCTAACAAATCCCTGCTCCTCCTTCAGGGGTCTCTGCCCCTCTCTTGACTTCTCCAGCTAGAGTCCCATATGCAATGAACCTCCCCTGGCTTCTAATCTCCACTGGTATTGAGCTGCTCCCCCCATCTGTGTGCATGCCCCCCTACTTAGGCCCAGCATCAAGACCAGCATCTGGCACATAGTAGATGCTCACATATTTACTCAATCAATAAGAGATAAAGGAATAAAAATTGTTCTTTCACAGATCACTGAGTGCTACAATGGAAAGAAATGTTAAGTATGCATGGTTCAAGTTCAATATTTTGTAGAAAGGAAAGTGTAGCAGTGATCAATGCCCCACCCTCATGTTGTTAAGCTTTCCTATTCCAGTACAGCCCAGACTATGTTGTCGCTGCTGTGAACTCATCTCTGCCTGGGAACTTCCTCTGATCTCTGACACTTGCTCTGCCCATACTTGCAGCAAGCCAGAAATGCCAGGAATGAATACCTACCACCAGCTTAAGATCATCCTTCAACCAATGACTGACAGGACTTGGCATGGATGTCACTGTGGCATGTTCTATCCCAAAGATCCCAGCAGGACTGAACTCCAGCTATCTGCAGTGGTGACTAACCTGACAATTTCCCCTTTTTTTATTTCCTTCTCTTCCCAGCCTTGCCTCCCCACTTCCCTACAAATGTTTCTTCAGATTACCTCCCAAATTAACTATTTGCACTTGAATCTTTGTTTCTGGGTCTCTTCTGGGGGAACCCAAGCTAAGACAAACTGAGACCCAAAGAGGACAAGAAACATGCCAAAGTCTTTGTTCATGCCAATTGTTCAATGCCAAAGCTCTGTCTACATGTCTGTCTCCTGGTACCTCCTGCCTACAGCGCATCCTAGTGCCTTGTACATGGGACTTTCACAGTACCCAAGGCTGTAGGCCAGGACATGCAAACCTCTCCCTGTGTGAACCAAGTAAGAAGGCATTCACCCTTAGTGAGCAGTGGGCCCAAGCCTGGGATTCAGATGCCAGGACCAGGGCTCCATTATTTTCCTTCCCTTCTTAGCCCTTTGCTGTCACTTCTAAATCACTTCTACCTCCTCTCATTTGGGCCCTAAACTTTAACCTCCCGATGCAGACAATTCCAGCTGGAAGAGACTTTCTTTGGAGAAAGCTTCACACCCTACCCCAACCCTCACCCCCACCCCTTTCAATTTCAGGCTGAAGTGGGTGGGAACAGCCTATTGATTTCAAGCCAAAGATGCCAACTGCTAAGCCAAAAACAATGAATCTTATATTTGAAAGCCCATTTCAAGCCCCTTGGGCTTAGGGAAATTGATACTAAGAAAAATCTCTCATTCACACACACAGACACACACACCACAAGAGACACATATAACACAAAACACATGCAGTACCAAGATAATACATACAACATACAACACATAAACACAACATATATACAATACAAACAACACATGTGACCAACATAATACACACAAATATAACACATACAAAACCCCACATACCAAACACAGCATACACATACAACAACACACACATACTACAGGTGTGCACACACACACCTGCACCTCATTTCTTTCAGTCCCTTCCCCACCTGGGCAGGAGGTGATGTCTGAAGCACAAGCTCTAATCTTGTCAGCGCATCTGGACTGCACTGAGTGCCATGCTGAAGAGAAGGTTATTCCAGTTCATTTGCACAAGGCATTTTAACCGACTTTTCTCATTTCTTTCTCATGCTTCTGTATTAATTAGCCCCAGGATTTCAATCTGATGCATTAGGCAAAAACAATTCTAAATGCTTTTGGAAAAACAAATTCCAAATTAGCTGTAGCTGAACGTGAATCTATTTGAGAGGCAGGCAGCATGAACACTGATGCTATAAAAATAGAAGTAACACCCCTATGAGAGGGAAGACCAAGGCCAGTGGTGTCTGTTGACTGCCTGGTTCACAACCTGGCCCTGACAGAAGCTATGGGGTAAAGGTTCTTAGGCCACAGGAGGGTAGGAAGGAAAAAATAAGTTTTACATCTGGGTTACAGATAAGGAGGGAAGGGTGTCAGTAATTCTTTCTCCTTCTTGCTTTCCCATCCCTGGGTCAGGAAAAGCTTTTTCTTGCCTTCCAAACAGCCCTGCTTGGAAGTCTAGAAACACCAACTCTCCTAAAGCTGCTATAAGCAAAACCCATCTTAAATGTCTCCCTGCTTCAAATAGTAATCATCCACCTGCCTTATCCTCTTCTGAGTGGCCCATAGGGTCTAGGACAATGGTAGCCCACCTGGGGACTGTTCAACACAGCACTACAGTACCTATCACCATGCATGGGTCTCTGACCTGCTCATGAAGCTATGCCTTTTCCCCTCGGTAAGACTTTAAGTTCCTTAAATGCATGGATGTGGCACCTTTGTGGTTAGGGACACCAGGCTTACAAATGTTATCTGTGTACAGTTGCCTAACTGGTTGTATCAGCTGGACTTGATCAGGGAAGCAGAATGACTTCAAATAATTGAGAGAAGGGGGCAGTTATTGTCAAGACCAACCCTGATGCAGCAGAAAGAGCCGGTTAGGCAACCTATGTGCCTGGTGAGGGTTCTGAAGTCAGCATGGCCAGAAGTCAAGAAGGGAAAATGGACATGAAATGCTGGAAGCCAAGCACAAACTGGGACACGCATCTATCTTTTACTACCTCCAACCTCAAAGACACAGGGTGTCTTGCAGGTCAAACAGGTGCCCTCTAGCACAAAGCTGTACACACACCAGCCCCAGCACTCAGAGAAACTGAAGGAGGAGGTCTGGCAGGTGTGGGAGATGCTGCAGGCCCACCTGCCACCCATGCAAACAAGGTGAGCCACTACATGACTGACATGTGTAAACTGTGACAGCACCCACCCTACTCTGATTGTCAAACCATAGAAATGGCAGCTCTTGCACTTGCACATCTCCCACAAATTTCTCTTATGGCCAACCCTAACCCGGAAACATACAGGGAAGTGAATTCTGGAACACGTAGTACAGTCTAGTTAACTTAACACAAAGCCATGAACTAGATAATTAGTCTCTGCCCCACCCTCCACCCCATCTACTCAATGCCTTTCAGTCACTCACATTTGCACCAAATAGTAAATAAGCTCAATTACTGGTGTATTCTGTTGTGTAACAATCTTAAAATCATAGCATCGTCTAACAATAAACATTTATTTATTACTCACAAGTTCATAAGTTGGCTGAGGGACTTGATTCCATATGTCTCTCATCCTCCTCCCAGGATTGGTATGAACTGGAGCACGTTCTTCTCACAGTGATGGCAGAGGCACAAAAACACAAAGGCCCCTTGGGGCATAGACTCAGAATAGAACACTGTTCCTTCCACCCCACCTTATTGACCAAGCAAGTTATATGGCCAAGCTCAAAGTCAAGGGTGGGCTTGATTTTGTCCACACTCAACAAAGCCATAACAAGAGTGTAGGTGCAGGGAGGGGTGAAGAATTAAGGTTAATGATTCAATTTACCACAAGGGGACACTCACTCCATCTAGGTATATCTCTCCCATTTCCACCACCAGCCCAAGGAGAGTTCATGTCTCTTACAACCCCTCTTTCTTCAACTTTGACTGCTTAGTTAATGAATCTTAGGCTACTTCTCTATCACTTTTACCCTTATCCACCCACCTTTCTCTCTCCCAAATCTTACGTAGTAATCACAGGGGTGGGAGGGTCTTTATTGCTTTTAATTCCATATCTGAGCTAAAAATCATGTGATGGCCATGTGAAATTCTGCAACAGATACAACTGAATACAACTGAATGGAGGAAAACAAAGGCTATTAGCTTTGAAGTAAAATTAGATAAAATAAAGAGTCAATGTCTTCAATCTCCAACAACCCTTGAAATTGTCTGGAAGTGTCATCCATAATCACTTTGAAGTCTTCATGTGCCTCCTCAGACCCAGCTAATAACTGCTATTCTTGAAGCCCCAATACAGTGCTATAAGAAAGTTTCTCCATTTAAACTTACTGTTTGTGGTATTTATATTTTAAGACTAAGATTACTTTCTACTAGTTTATACTAAAAGAACAAATGAGTTAAGCCACAGAATGTACTTAGCACAGTGCCTGGAACATAGTAAACACTCAACAACTATTAGCCAGTTAGTAGTAGCTGTAGTCTTTATTGCAAAGGCATGATGTTTTGGACAGCTATTGCCGAGTAATACACTACCCAAAAATACAGTGGCAAAAAAAATAGCAGTCGTTGCATTAAGCTCACAGGTGTTGAACATCAGGAATTCAGACAGGATACAGCACAGGGGTGACTTGTCTCTACTCAATGATGATTGGGCCTCAGCTGGGAATATTTGAATGTTTCAGAGTGCCTTGAATAACTTCAGGCTCCCAGCATCTCTCATTCTTATCTCTCTCTAGCATGGCAGCCTCAGGGTAACCAGGCATCTTACATGGTGGTGCAGGCTTCCAAGAGTGAGTATTCCAGCAAACAAGGCAGAAGCTGCATAGCCTTTTGTAACCTAGCCTCTGAAGCCCATGTTATGTCACCTCTGCCATACTCTGTTGATCGAAGGAGTCACAAGACCACAAGACTCAAGGGGAAAGAGACAAAACCCCATCTTTCAATGGGAAGAGCATGAAAGAATTTTATGCCATGTTTGAAAGCCACCATTCAGCTATTTCTGGTACATTGACAGTTGAATATGCTTTTGTGGGTTCCTAGGAAGTTAACCATAGGAACCCCAAGACTTCACTTAGCAATGTTTCTATGGGAACTATGTTTTCAGGTCCAAAGAACAGACTTATAAGTTAACTTTGGGAAATGACACTAATAAAGTGAGACTGCTTGAATTCTCATTTCCGTCCTCCCACAAAATGCCTAACTTTGTGAACATAGCTGATATTATTAATTAATTATCAATGCTTATTGAGCACCTCCTATGTACTGGGCTCTATGCTCAGCACTACATGGATCGTGTCATTTGATACAATAATCCTATAGACGCTTTGTTATTTCTATTTTACAGATGGAGAAACTAAGACTTAAGAAGGCAAGTGACTAGCTGGAACTATGACACAGATTTTGAAAGGAGGCCTGTCTCATTGCCAAGCCCATGCTTAACTATCACAGTGCACTGGCTAACTCCACAAATAATCTATGAGTGAACAAAAACTTCTGGAGGTGTATAAAGGACAGAGGGCTCTCTCCAGAGGAGCAGGCCTAACAGGGAGACTGTTGCAGATATAGCCATTGGTCCCCACCATGGGTGATCTGTTTTTGTGACAGTAACTCTAGAGGCATCAAAGGGACTGCCCTCCTTCCAGCATAGATCTGAGTCACACAGTCCCTTCACTTGGTCATAGCCAGTTTCTGTCCTCTTGCCATCCCTGCCTTGTCCCTAAGCTTTCAGCCTTCTCAGTCCTCACCAGCCCCATCTTTCCTAAACCAGAGCAAACCAGGCCACACTCAGTTTTTGTCCCCAGGCATGGATGGAGACTGAATGGCTGTTTTGTCCTTGGCTGTACAAAGCCATTGTGCCAGGAAAGCTCTGGGCAGGAGACATTGGGCAGGAAGCTAGGTACATACAATTGCATTCTCCCAGGCTGGTTAACAGACAGCAACTACATGCGGGTTGCAGGCAAGAAGCAGAGCTCAGGCTGGAACCCATGGCCTTGGGGCTGCTCAAAAGGAAGAAAGGTTGTTGCCCTGGTGGGCTGTCCCCACAGATTTCACAGTCCAGTGTCTGTGTCACCAGCTCCAGCCATCCTTGCTCCCTATTTCCCCAGCACCCGTCCTCTATTCCCATCCTGCAGTTTGGAATGAGAAAACCCCCTTGTTTGGAGTCTTTGCAATAGTGATGAAAGCCTTTTTTTTTTCTTTTTGAGAATTCATCTCTGCATTCCAGAGCAAGCATTTATCACTGTGTGCCCAGGCTGCAGACATCTCTCTCCTTCAGATTCTCCTGCCCAGAAAGGCAGTCTTGTCAGACACATGAAACCAGCCCCTCCAGACATCTGGACAAGGCGCATCCCTTTGACTGAGCACCAGGCTGTCCTGAATGCCACACAGTGAAAGGAGAGCCCTTGTTCCTGGGTCAAATGGCCCAGTTAAATGAATACAGCTGGGTATAGTGGGGGCAGCAGGGAGGAGGGGGGAGAGGAGCCAGGCACTCTTGGCAGCAACCTCAGGCACCTCCACTGGGCAATCTGAAAGGCGGGTATGCTTTCTGAAAAGGATCTTGGAGCTGCCTTAGTAACACTGTTATGCCAATAGTTTAAAAAGCTCAATGGGTAACCAGTAGCAGCTTTTCTCTGCCCAGCACCCCCATCTTCTAGAGACAGAACCTTTCTTTCTGTGGGCAACCAGTACCATTGAAGGATCTGAGCCTGCCACCCTTCCCTCCTACCTTGCCCCCATCTACAAGACTCTATGACCCAGCCCTGGCTGGGCAATTGGTATACTACAATACCAGGCACAGTCATTGCACTTTTGACACTGGCTTGGCCAATCAAGTTCCTCCTTGGGACTTTCCTCCCAGAGATAAGGATTCTTTTTTTTCTTTTTTTAAATATATTTTATTCATTATGCCATTACAATTGTCCCA
>PVKM010022854.1:0-21548 GCA_004027735.1 Carollia perspicillata | reverse complement strand
TTACTTTAACAGTGAGTTTATATTTTAAATCAGCAACTGCTTGGAGCAGGCAGAGGGAAGAAGGCAGTTCCACAGAGAGGAGGGAATCCCCACTCATCAGGGGGAACTCAAAGGCTCATATCTGGCCCTTCTCCCAATGCTTATGCTTCTCCCAGGGGGTGAAAAAGTTAACTGTCTCAGGAGTGAGAAGGGAAGAAGAAACTGAGCATGCCCAGCTTGGTCTCTCTCCTGCCCCCAGCCCCTCCCCTCTCCCCCTGGGCTCACACAGACCCACTCTCTCCTCTGCCCTACAGAAGGTAGCCTGTCCCTTTAACCCTAATACTAAGTACAATGTGTCACCAGGACATGTTGGCACCATGGGAGTGTGAAGCATCTGAAAGATCAAACTTATTTTAGGGCATCAGAAAAAACCTTCTTGAGGAAGTAACATTTGAACTGAGTTCAGAAAATGAAAAGGAGAAAATAAGGTGAAGAAGGAGGGTTTGTGTGGGGGACAACATGGTTGGGAAGAGGGTCCTGAGCTTGGGGAAGTCTTGTAAAGGGTGGAGGCAGAGAAAGAATGGCTCGTGCAATTACAATCTGCTTCCTGGCCTCTCAGCTGGTATAATAAAGGGTCATATTTCAGTTTGGAATGAAAGGGACATTTATGAGCTCATTCATTCATTCATTCATTCACTTATTCAACCTGTAGTCACCCTCCTAGATGAAGGGAAGAGAGTCGTGAGCTGGGCATGGTCCTTGATCTCAAGCAGTTGTCATCAATTAGGGAGGCAGATATATAAATAAGTTTGTCCATAAAAGCTTACAGGTGCTCTGCTAGACAATGATACATGATTAATGGGTGGTGAAGAGAGGGATGTTACAAAAAGTAGAGAAGATGTAAAGTGAGTTAAATGTTGAAAAATGGGTACATTTTTACCAAGTGAAATAAAAATCTTAATGTCCACCTTTGAAGATTCCCTTCTCAGACTTGTGTGCCTTAGAATTCTGATGATTATATGGTGTAGCATTCCTCTGCCATAAACATTCCTCCTTCTATTTTCTAACCAGGGTGATGTCACTATGAGACTATGTCTGGTGTAAATGTGATACAATCCCAAGGCAAATCAGAAGTGAAATGAGATCTCTTTAAGAAGAACAAATTAACTTCAACATAACAAAACAGTCACAACGTTGTGGGAGAAATATAAAATGGTTTACATCACTGAACTGTCCCAGATGGTAAACATAAAGGCAAGACTGTATCTTAAAGTGAATGTATGGTAGATATGGTTACAAATGCACAGTATGTGGGTGTAATGCACATGTGTGGAATAAGCTTTTAAGAGGGTAGAACTTTCAGGCCTCCTGGACAATGAATGTTTATGATAATGGGCCACACAAATATACCCACAATTTCCAATATATTAAAGGTAACAGAGTATTTAAAACCAGTGAGATGACAGAAGGAAATACAGCCACTGGAAAAGAAAAATGTGTTTCAAAATATGCAAAAGAAAGTAAAGAACCTTAGACTGAACATAATGTGTTAAGACAACACAAATAATAAAATGCTTGCAATGATGGAATAAACACAACTTCTGGAAGAAAGGTGAGTGGAAGGTGTCCGGATTCCTCTCTAAGAATGGCAGGGCCAGGCTCCCCCAGGGAGGTGGGGGGAGCACACAGGGTATGGACAGGAAGTCGAAGCCCTCAGGTACGCTGATTTGGTAAGCCCAGTCACTCAGCTGTGAACTTTAACTCATGCACAGTTAAGGGCGGAAAGGGAAGGCAGGAAGTATTCTAATGAGAATTCAATTAATTCAAGGAATCTCAGAAACCAGGTGTAAACTCTGCCGGATATTAAAAGATCCCTGAGAGGAGACTTAGGGTTTCAGAGTGTGTCATATCAATTTGCAGGGAGCTGGCAAATTGGCAGCTGCCCTGCGGTAGCCTTGGCTTTCCCTGAAAGGTCCAAATAATTACCGTCTTTCGGCTCTGAGCAAGTCTGCCTTGAAACACCTCTCACCAGGCTAGGGAAGTAAGGACCCCACTCTGTTCCACCCCGGCTCCCCTTGTCCATCTTCGGGATGTGACTGCCATTCCAAGAAGACGGCGAAGGTCCTGGCTCTCCAGAAAACAGTTCCAACTCGTTGCCGGGCTCAGCACGAGGACATGGCTTCCTGTGGGTGTTGGACTGCCTATGATAACATGACGCATGACAGTCTGATGCCGGGCTCAAAGCAGCAGGAGCCTAATACCCAAGGGGGGCAGAGGATGAAAACACAGCTGAAGAACAATGTCCTGCCGAAGAGAAGTGTTGAGTGGGGCCCCCGCAGGGGCCACTCCGAGGGCCTTTAAGGACTTTATGTCCGCATGATTAGCCAAGATGAAGGGGCCAGCTGCAAACTTTAATTTCCTGATGACACAAAGGAACCATGAACAATATATAGATAGGATTTGAATTTGTAATAGGCAGTGGTCTAATCCACAGCAAAGGATAGTCAATGTAGACAAAAAAAAAAAAAACCTCGTGAAGTTTCACTTCTTAGGTTCCCCATTCAGACATACTCTTTACTGAGAGTTTTACTTCAAGCAATTTATCTTGGAGAAACCACTCAGGTTGGCTGTGAGAAAGAAGCAATACACATTCGTGCTAGGGCCCTGAATTCCTGACAAACCTCTCTTCTCCCGGCAGGAACACAAACCAGAGTTTGTATGACAATGCTGTATGCGCTTGGTTGGGAGAATATCCCAGATAAAAAGAATGGCCACATTAGTCCACTGAGAATATTTTACCAGATACCAACCTTCTTTTATTGCAATCTTAATCTTCAGCCAGGGAAAGGAATTTTTAAAAATAATCAATGCTTTCTTCGTTCTTTGTTTTTAAACATTTTTAGGTATTTTTTTAAGTGTGGTTGCAATCAAATTAGCTGCTGAAGAAGAAAAGCCCAACCTTCATCTTTGTTCTTACCCTTTCAGCTCTAATCATCTTGAAGTGTTAAGGTGAATAATTAAAAAAAAAAAGAAATGTTTAGGTCAACAGGAAGTACCTCGGGATGGGGACTGGCTTTAATAGTGCAGGACAAAAGGGGCCAGATGTTTTGACAGGGCACTGCAGAGCAGAGTCTGGGAAAGGGAGAGAAGCACTTCAGCAGTTCTCAGAACAGGGGGCTTTTTGTGTGCAACACTCTGGAGAGATGCCATAGCAGGAGCTTCCCTCTAAGAAGCCAGAGATGGGAAAATTTGCATATGCATCAGTATTGTGAATGCAATGCATTAATCTTATTAATTATGAAAAACCTCACTGAAGGAGTTTTCACTCTGTGCTAGAAACTTTACCTACATTATCTGGCTTAGTCTTTATATGATTAGGCTGCAAGGTTGGCTTTTGTAGTCCCATTTTACAGGTGAGTCTGTTTGCGCTAAGAGAATTTATTTTATTTGCCCAAGGACATTCTTGATGTTAAATGTTGTAGCTAAAATTCAAGCTCAGGGCTCTGTGACTGCAGGTCTGGGCTCCGACCCACTTCTGATGAAAGAAATCACAAGAAAGCCGCTTGAAACTCTAGGATGACTGTGTCATTATTACCAGGCTCGATCACACCTTTTTCCCATTGCTCAAAGCAAAATCTGATGTAACAGGGTGGGTGGTATAGCCCTCTGGAAGCCATTTATCCTGTTCTTCCTACCCACCGTAGCCCCCACCTCTACCCCTGGGGGAAAAAAAGCAATTACAAATAAGGTTCCAGTCACTCTTCTGTATCTGGTATTCTTTATAACATTGACAGAATCCCTTAGTGTGGCTCCCAGGAAGGAAGGAATAGGAGTGCTTCCACTCCTGAGAGAAAGCACTTCAGAGAACTCACAGCTGGTTTTTCTTCAAACTCAAAAGGAATGGAGGCAATGCGTTTGTTGGGTATAAAACATATCCTCCTGTGTGATATGTGGGTGCTTGTGAGTCAGTCTTTGGAAGCTGTGGTCAAGTTCTAGCACTCTGAAACTCTATCCTTGCATTCCTCTCTTGGGTACTGACGGTTCTTCAAGGCAGGAGCTGGCTGAACGGAGGCTCACCAGCTGCCAGGACCTGGATCTGATGGCCTTCTGGGCACAGCTGTTGGAGAGATCAGCACCGTTCCAAGGCGAATGTGTCATCAGCCAACAGCCTGGGCAGTGGCGGTGGGGGATGGGCAAGAGTTCGGGCTCAGGAGCTCATTCTCACGTGCTCTTCCTTCACTGGCTGCTCTGGCCTTTTTGTCCAGGAGCTCTATCTTTGGCTTCTCTTCTGCTGTTTGTCCCCTCTTCATCCTCGAAACTTTCTGTGCTACAGCAGGTTGCTGGGTCATCCTATGGGGAGGCAGGGAGTGGAACTGCTCTGTGTGTGCAACCAGCCCCTGGGTGTGTCTGACCCATAATATTCCTCAGAATGTAGCCGGGAAATGTCTCTGAGACTCGAAGTGAGCTTATGGGCTGGGCGGCCAGAGCCCTGTGCCCTCCACCATCCTCCCTGTCTAGAACAACAGAGCTAATTAATGTGACCGAAGAACGGTTGAGCTGCTAATGGGCGCCAAGAAAGTGCTGGGGGTCCAAGACAAACAGCTCTTGGCTCATAGCGTGAAACAGCCTAAGTTTCAGTTTTGAAAATTACCTCAGTTTTTACTTAAATCATCTTCTGTGCCAGGCAGCCAATTCTGAGAATGGATGTATGACAAGCTACCCCATCTGCAGTGAATATTCTCTCCATCTTATTTGACCTGAGGTGATGGGATGGGATGGAGAGGGAGCCATTTGTTTGCAGTTTGTCCAAGACATTGTCAAAGCAAGACAGAGAGAGAGAGAGAGAGAGAGAACACGTGTTTGACTACTTTGGTTTGCCCAGGTAAAAAAGAGCAAAGTAATCAAGTTAAAACAGTATTTCAATTTCTTTCTCTGAAAAATGCATTACTAAGTGAATTAATGCATTGCTGCTTTTATCCGAAGGTATGTGATAACTCCAGTCTCCTGAAATGAGTCTGGTGTGCTTCATTTCAACAAAAGTAATGACCTGGCATTATTGAAAAATAGCAAAGGAATTTTGTAAGAATTTCGGTGAATAATTGGTACACATTTATGAATCTCTTCAGTCCCTGTGGTGATGTTGTACGTTGTGTGGAAAGGAAGTTAGATGCATTGGATTTGAATCCTCATGCTAGCTATTTGCCTCATACATGTTACTTAATTTAAGACTTAACTCCCTCACTTGCCAAATGAGGATAAGAATAACACCTCAGTCAGGGCATTGTTATGAGGAACAAGTGAAATAATAATTGTATTAATCTCTTAGACCACTTGCTACTTTGTAGTCAGTGTTCAAAGGTCCTAGTTTAGATACTACCTATCTCAGATAATTATAAAATTGAGTATGCTGACATATGCTAAGAGACCTGCACATGTTAGGTATTACTCTTTCTTCCATCCAGGATCATGGTGTTCAGGTTTGTTGAAACATTAGATGCAACGCTATACTTATGTTTAGTTTCTATACTTAGGTCACTTTGTTGAATTATCTTGTGGATTTTAGTATTCCATCTACCTACCACTTTTAAGTTAATGTGTCTTCAGAAGGGACCAAATTCTGATTCATACAAAACAAGCAAATTTAACCGCAAACAAATTCCACACCAAAGCCACTGTATTGAGGGCCATGTGAGAAAATCATGCTGGGCTCTCACAGGTACCAAGTCACTCAGTCAACTCCACGCGTGTCTGTCTGGTTCAGGGCCATAAACCCAAACTCCTCAGCCTGCCCCTCAGGCCTCAGAAATCTCTTACAGCAAAGTGTATATCTACGGGCCTGGCTATATGATTTATAATGGTCCTTATGTATTCCAAGTCATGGGGATAGGAAGAAGGCACTAAATGCCAAGGTTTTAAAGACAGTGCCTCACAGAAATGACCATAAATAGCAGCTCAGGAGGCCACTTACATGAAGTTAGACCCGTTTAGGACTAGGGGCTATTACACTGTGAGCTTATCATAACTTGATTCAAGGGCAATAAGCGAGAAGTGGAGAAGATGACCAGTCAGTGTGAGAAAGCCAAGCGGAGATCAGATAACCGCATTAAAAAGATTAAAATGTCCAGCCTGCTATAAATGCCTGCTAAAATCCTAAAAAGGAGTCTGGAGAGACCCATAAAATCATAACTAAGAAAGTAAGGGAGCCCTGAAGCTTTAACCAGATGTTCCTGCGATATGAATGACTATGTTAGTAAATTTTCATCCTAGCAATACGGCTTTGTATTGATCTTTTGCTTTTATTAGTCAGTGCTGCTATGAGATTAAATATCGTCTGGGAGGAAATACAGGCTTCCTTCTCTAGAAGGCTCTTCTCAGTAACCCAGTGTTTGTTATCTCAGAGTGCATGAGGGAGTTTGTAATGAATTGCACAACAGAGCAGAGGCTCAAGTCTATAAGAAGAGTTATACAAGGGGTAGCCTTATAGAGAATAACCTCATTCGGGAAGCAAGCGCTGTGTGCTCTACTGAAGGGGAAACCCGTGGAGAGCTGTCTGAAACAGAAACAGACATGAGTATTTATGACCAGGAGCACCGATTGCAATATACAGTGCTAAACACTTAATCTATGGTTAGATTTTACTCCAGATCCAAGCTGAAGTCAGCAGAATTAAATCTTCAAGTGTATTTCAGCAGCCTTAAATCCTTCTGATACTGTTAGCAGTGGCAGGGTTCCAAAATGCATTCTGTTAATAAGACAGTAAAGTATAAAATCGAGTTATCTCCTTCAAGGAGAAAAACACAGAGCAAAGGAAACGAGTCTTGTAAAATTACATTCCTGGCACTCAGGCCTTTTCTACCTGAGTTCCTTTCAATTTATTCTTTTACTACCAGACCATTCTCCTTGACAAATAACAGGAAAAAAAATGAAATCATCTCCCACTTTTTTTTTTAACTATGAAAGGAATGATACCCCTGAAAAAAGGGCTTAGGATTTTTCCTTCTTATCTTTACAGGTCAAAGGAGGTTAAGAATTTGCCAATCAGCTTGTAACAAGCAGTATGAAGTCTCTTTGGGCTAGCAAAAGGAATTCAGCAGCTGTTACCTTTTCTTTCTTACTTAACATAACTTTTGGTTTACCTGCAGCTAAAAGAAATTTATGCAGCATACACAGGGTGTTGTTCAAGTCCCCAAGGCAACTGTTAGTTTTTCCAGGAGCGGCATCAAAAGCTTGTTAAGCTATGAAAAGGAAGGAAGGGAGGGAGGGAGGGAGGGAGGGGGGAGGAAAGGAGGGCAGGCCCTTTGAACACATAACATTGACCTGAAGCACTGCACTAGCTCAGATGAACAAGTCAAAATGAAGCCTAAATCTCCTTCTCTGGGTCTGCTCTCTCAGCCTAGAGTTTCTGCGCAAATGGAACAACAGACCACCCACTGCTCTAAGATCCCTGCAGGGCACCTTGGGTGAGTTAAGTAACGCATTTTAACTTTAATTCTGAATTTCCTCCTCTCATGAGTTTCAGTCAAACTCCTTGATGCGTCAATATGTATAACTGTTGGCGATTTCGTGTTCTTTAGGGAATTTTCTGTCCAAAAGTTAGAAAAAGATAAAACTCCATTATGTGATAGAACTAACGTGTTACAAGAAATTGAGCTGTACCAATTTTGTGAACAGACACAAAAATACCTAAAAATATAGCTTTATTCTTCACTGGACAACCATGTATTAGTTAGCTGAAAATTTAATACAGTATACTAGTGTTTCCCTGCTAAGGTAGCTCAGGACCTCTTCATAGGTGATTTTGGTTTTTTTTTTTTTTGTACAAGAGAAAATCTGGACAAATCTATATATAATGCCTGAATATAACATCTGTGCATATTAGATAGCACATACCTTGAGATCTTAGAACAAAGACACACATACACATAATTTCATCATAGCTAATTATGAAATTGAGGAAAATAAAAGCAAAACATAAATGTAATTGAACCTACAATTAAAAGAAAGACTTAGGAGTTCTTAAGAATTATTTTTGTTGAGCTAAGCAAGATTATTTTTAGCAACATTTCTTGGATAACTGCCTAAAAGAAAACCTGAAAAGCTTTCAGTCTCCTGTAATTTTTCTGGATTCCACACAGACCCCTACATTCCTGCTGTGATACCAGAGTTAACATTTATAGAAGGTAATTCACCCTCATTATTCTTTGGTCAATTTAATGAGATTACAAAGATGCCATGGCTTTTAAAGTTGATTTGGAAGTGCCCTGGTCAGTGTGGCTCAGTTGTTTGGACTGTCATCTGGTAACCGAAAGGTGGCAAGTTCGATTCCCGGTCAGGGCATATACCTAGATTGTGTTTTTGTCTCTGTTGTACATGCATACAATGCCTGTTCCAGTGTGTGCATTTCTTCATCTGGGCACATGTGATCCCCCACTGTATGATCCCCAGTCTGGGTATTTATTAGAGGCAATCCACCAATGCTTCTCCCTTGCATCGGTGTTTCTCTCTTTTCCTTTCTCTCTCTCCAGAAGCAATGGTAGAGGGCGGGGGAGTTTATTTGAAAAGAATTCTAACCCAGATAGAATTTAAGAGACATCCCATGTACAGCAACCCAGATCATGGATATTCTAAAAATAAGGAGACTTTTTTTTTGTTTGATTTTGTTCATTTTCTTTGTTTCAGTTTAAGTGGGTATATTTTGTGAGCTTATCCTTAAACTCTGGGTATCCAGCCTAGTCAGCACCTCTAGTGTCCACTGTCTCTCTGTTACTATATGGCGTGAGCAGTTCCAATTATGTTCTTCAGAATCAACTCCAAAAGTTTTCCCAAATTCTCTCAGTTGAAACTAATCTCTTCCCTCTTGTAGCCTCCTGTTTGTATCTATCTACCTTGATTCAAGTTGTTTCTGCAAGTGACTTCATGCCAAATGGTGTGTTCCCAGTCCAGATTCTTGTCACTTTTTATGTCCCCTACAGGGCCTAGAAGACTGCCTTTCACGTAAAACTTCCTGCATTAATATTCCTTGAACTGGATTGCCTTTTCTAGAAACTGGGAATTAAATCTACCCATACAGAATGATATGAAGATGAAGAAGGAGAGGACAGAAACATGTTCTACTGATGTTGAAGATGAAGCCAGAACACACCTGGTCCCAGACCCTTGACAAGGTATGTGTGTAACATCAAATTAACTTCAGGAGAGTTATATAAATACAGCAGATGTTTTCACCCTCCAGGTGACCCCTGGGGAGAATATCAGCACTCTGAGAAGAAGTGGGGAAAGGAAGGATGCTGCCGCCATCCTCGGTGTGGTAAAGATAGGCTCTCCTCCTCTCCACTCCTCTCTTCTGCCCATTTCAAAATGACAGCACGGGAAACAATTTCCAGTTGACTCCAGGCGCCCTTGGCGATGGAATGCCTTCTGCCATGTCAGGGAGATAAAAAAAGAGACCCCTTTTGCCATGAACAACTCTGAGCCATATAAATATTGTTCTATGCCCACTAATAATCAGTTTGTGTTGCTGGTCTTTGCAAACTGATACTAAATTCCTGGCAGCTCAGTCATACCTCTATTTCTATATGCCATATCAGACAGAGTGCTTACAACTGCCTCAGGATGGAGTGAATTGTGATGCACAGAGGCCTGGAGAGGGGCCTGGGTGTTGCACTTTGATGCTATCTTGTGATGTCTCCATTATAACTTGCATCGTTCTGCACTGATACAATATTAACTTATCATCATCACCATTATCACCTAACATTGCTATTCCTTTCTCACTTCTTGCTCAAAGAGAAATCGTCTCCAATACTTGAAGATGCTCTTCTAAGTAAGTAAGTATGGACCTGTACCCTGGAATCTACATTTAAATATACATTCCATCTCAGGTGATTCTTATCTCATGAGGTTTATTATCACAGTCTTACAGGCTAAGAGGAAGAAAGATTAAGCTGGATTATTTTCTACCCAGGTTTGGGGATTTGTTTGTTTTTGTAATATATGAGTGAAGAAAATGAAAAGAAACAGTTCCCTTATTTTTGTATTTAAGGAAAGAAAACATAAGAGTACAATAAATAATTAATTCCAATTTAAAAAATAAAGATAAGGTGGGGACAGGGAGGTAGAAGAGGATATAGGGATAATAAATGGTGATGGAAGACTTGACGTGGGGTGGTGAACGCACAGGACAGTATACAGATGATATAGTATGGAATTATACACCTGAAGCCCATATAATTTTATTAACCAATGTTACCCCAATAAAATTTAAAAAAAATACATACATAAAATAAAAAAATAAAGATACATTGCTTCATCTAAAGCATTGGCCTAGTTACTGGAGATTCAAATATTGGATGAAACTCAGTTCTCTGGGTCCAGATAGCAAACACGAACTGAAAAGAATGACCATCATGGCTCAGACGATGGGTCATCCAATTAGTCCAATTCTGCCTCAAAAGGGACAAAAACCCTTTAGGTAGTAGGTCATGGTTTGTCTTTGATGTCAGCTTTCCCATAAAAGTCCTACGTTTCCTAACTAAGCAATTGTCCATGCGGGCACCACTGATAATAGGGCCCAGAGGCACATTGGAGATCATCCAGCCCTGTCTCCCCTCCTCTCGGATGAGGGAACAGAAGCCCCAGGAGGTTAAGAGACTTACGAAAGGTCACTGGTTGCTTTGCAGCAGAGCTCACACCAAAACAGGGCCTTCCTATTCATTGCTTTTCCCACTTTAGCATATATCTTGAAGTAAGATCATTTATTAGTTCATTTATGTATTCATTCATTCTACAGATATTTAGTAAGCACCTACTATGTGCCAGGCACTGGGCTATATGTACACATATGATGCAAAATTAAGATCTTCTTTTGTCTACACAACCTTATAATCTAAAGGGGATTGAGATCAGAAAACAGGTTACAAACAGCCAATTTTCTTTGGTTTCTGTCATTAATGCAGGTGTTACAAGTGTTAAGGGAAATCTCTCATTGTCCCCTGTCATGCTTTTCACATTTAGGTCATATCTTCCCCAGCATTTTGGCTCACTGAGCAGTCTGGATTCTCTTTGTCAGGCCTCTCATTGAGACTTCCCCACCACTGTTTCTTTCTGCAGAAGAGACACAAAGTTGTACAAAGTGTTTCACGATGGATGTGCCATGGTTTGGTACAGGGTAGAGCAAGGTCCCCTCCACCCCCAGCTGCCATTAAGACAGGGGCCTTTGGACCTGCTGCACCTCTATGAACCATGACTCTCAGAGTCCCCAACAGACCCAACGACAGGTGATTAACCCAGAGTGGATCCTTTTTTCCCTACTAGCTTCACCTTTCACTGCCATGCATAAAATCACATATATCTGTCCATTCACACAGCCTCTCAAAATGATTCTAAAGTTTATTTCTCTTTAGGTAGCATTTCACAAGCAAAAGATCTTAGTTACACTTGTTAAGTTTGGAAATTTCACTGGAGATTCCACTGCACACCCCCTCCCCAGCCTTCTTAAATGACAAGAGAGAATGAAGGGGCAATTTTGATTTCTTGCCTCCTGAAATGTAGCCTTCTCTGGACCTGCCACTGCCCTTAGCAGCTGACGTTGCTAATGAGCTCATCCTCTGCCTTAACTTCTCAGCCAAGGCTGATCCGAGGAGCAAATTGCATTTAACAGTTAGGAAACCTAAAACTGTATCCCAAAGAAGTCACAGTACTGTGACAGAGCTCACATTTGTATTACAAGGTCAGACGCCCAGAAAAACAAGTATCCAAGCCCACAATGCATCATTTCCTACCAACTTCAAGGGCACTAAGTTATTTTGTCTGTAAGTATATGTAAATTAGTAGTTTCCAAAACTGTTTCTAATTTAGTACCCAATTAGAATATAAACTTTTTTTTAAAGAATAGGGGCTACATCTCTTGTTTTCTCTCAAAAAAAACCTTAAAAAAAAAAACCAAAATGAATATACACTTTTGGACATAGTGAATTCATGTTAAACGCAATTTGACTAACAATCCATTTTGCCCTTACATCCTAATAACATAAGTCATTCAATTAATTGTGTGTACCATGTGCCTAACCATCAGCTATGTGTTATGAGACAAAAATCAGATGTATTTGACATAATCCCTTTACTCAAGGATTTTGCAACCTTACTGAAAAGGAGATCACATGTGAAATAATAGGAATAACAGATCTTGGAGGATCATAAAGTCTGTCTAGTTCAGTGTCTTTGTAGTAGGTATTATTGCCATTCACCAACATTTCTGGCTCCTCTCTCTTCTGAGTATTTGGGAAAATTGCATTTCTCAATTCCTTGAACTCTAGGTAGGGTGTGTGATTTGCTTTGGCCAAAGCAGTGTGAATGGAAGGGATGGTGTCACATACTGGTGGGAGCATTTTAGAGCCGGAGCACGGCTCTCCATTTCCCTTCTTTTCTGGGTGTAGCAGTCATGGAGGAGCTCTCGTGGGTGTCTGAGTCCACTCGGGCTACTGGAACAAAATACCACAGGTTGGATGACTTAGAAATAACAGAAATTTATGTCTCCTCCCTGCTGCCACATCCATGCATCAAAAACCATAACAATGGTGAAAAGGCAGACATCTTGATCATAGAGCCTTACATGAAGGCTCCAGGAGCCTTTGTGTAAACTAAAAAACAAATTATTTGTTGTAGTGGGCTATTGAGATTTTAGGGTTATTTATTACCTCAGTATAAAGTAGCCTATTCTGACTAAATTGTTTACTGTATATATTTTAAAAATGTGTTAACTTGTGTAAAATTGCACCTCATTACATTAAAAGTTCAATATAACCATGGACTAGAATGGCTGGAGATTTCTTCATGAGGGTTGTTTGACCTGAGCTCGTCTTTGTAGGATGTGTGTGATAAATCCTAGGGAAGTGGTTGTGGCCTTAGCCGTTAGCTGGGGTGTGAATGGTGATGGTGATGAGATGGCAGGTCATGAAGAGAAGATGGGAAGGAAACGGGCGCCTAATTATAACAATAGTTCTAGCTATTGGTGCTAAGCACTTTATTTGCATTTTCTCATTAAATTCTCACAGCTGTCCCTTTATTTTTACCCTCACCTGAGGACATGCTTATTGAGTTTAGAGAGGGGAAGGGAAGGAGAGAGAGTGAAATATTGATACAAGAGAGAAATATCAGCTGGCTGCCTCTTGTACGTGCCTTGACCAGGGACGGAACCTGCAACCTACACGTTTGCCCTAACTAGGAACTGAACTCACAAACTTTTGCTTTATTGAACAATGTTCCAGCCAACTGAGCCATATCAGCCAGGGCTCATTCTATAAAATGAGCCATTTCTGTAAAAATAATAATCATAACTATCTCAGTCTTCCCTGTGAGAGAGCAATAATTAATATGTTAATTTCTTTAAAAGCAAACCAAAGCTTAGAAAAACTTTACTCTGGATCTCTGAAACTGCTTCATCGATAAATCCCTTTCCATCTTCCCTGAATGAGGGGAAGAGGAGTCTCCTTCTTCTGATGACTCATGTCTTCATTTATGCAATGAATTACATCCTCTTGTTTTCTCTGGGGTTTTGCCCTAATTGTTGTCTCTCCTTTTATTATTTGTAAAAACTCAATTTGTACTGGTTTCATCCCTTGGTCTTAAAAACTAAGCAAATGACTCCCATTTTAAAATAAAAACTATTTTAAAAATATAAAACCAAAATAACTATACCCCAATTTCCCTTTAAGTTATAACACTCTCTGTCTTCGCCTCCTTAACCCATCACAGAAGCATCCCTGGAAGTCACCACTGACTTTCTGGTGCCAAATTGAATGAATGAAATGAGCCCTAATCTTACTCAGCCTACTTACCAGGGCTAAACTTGGCTTCTAAGGCTTTCTTCTCTTCTTGATTCCCTTTACCCCTTTATAATTCTTTTTAAATCCACTCTGAAGATTCTTCTTTCTCCACTGGCCATTTAAATGGTGGTCCCATAGTTGTGTCTTCTTATTCTTCTCACTCTTCATGCACTGTGAGGACAACCTCACCCACTCCTAGGGTTTATTTACATGTCAATGTGTTATATTTCCTCCAAATCTAAAGCTATAATACAATTCTCTCTTGATCCATGATGATGGCAAGTAGATGGAGGCTACACTAGCCTACTCCTAGGACCAAACTGGAATTACAACTAAATTATAGAACAGTCATCATGAATAACAAACTGCTGACTAGCTGAAGAGAAGACTTACACCCAAAGATTTAGAGAAGTCACATCAAGACTGGTCGAAAGAGCTGCCCCACCCCCATGGTGGCAGCTCAGGTTACAGAGGGATATACAGGGGGACCCACCCTCAGCTACAGGGTGGGTCCCCCTAAAAATGTGGGGCCTAAACCTCAAGCCAGGCTCTGCAGCCCAGAGCACCAGAGTCAGGAAGGGGCACCCACATAACATCTGGCTGTGAAAAGCAGCAGGGTTTCTGTCTGTCAGGGGAGACAAGAGTTCACTGGAGAGATGACAGTCTGCTAGGGACATAGTGTCCTCTTAAAGGGCCAACACACAAAAGTTCATTCACAGCCACTCACAGAAGGCTGTGGCAGAGGGAGGCCAGAAGGCACTAGAGTTGCATGAGGAGAAACAGGGATTTGTGGCTCTGGGGAAACAGCCACCAGGACCTCTGTGCTGACTCATTCTCCCATACCACAGACATCATCTTTCTTGGATGGAACACTCCCCTCTTCATGGTATCAGCCAGGGGGAGACAATAGCCCCACCCTGTGCAGTTTATGCCCTGCTGAGGAGTCAGTTGCTGTGACCAGGGTATAGAGGTCTGGACACACTCAGAGGGTATCAGTGACTGAGTTGAGTGGCTTTCGGGTAGGGCCATTTCCCCCATTCTCCTGTGAACCTGACTGGTGCTTCCCCCTCATAGGAGAGTTACTAGAACCACCCTCTCAGCTCATGAGAGCCCCACCCTCTGGGCTCTGAAAGCCCCACCTGCTTGACTTCTACTGGCTCCACTTTGCTGGGGTCGGGGCAAAATCTGGGACAGACTTAATTGTGTGGCCTTGGGGTGGGGGCCATACCCTCCAGCTTCCCAGAGCCTGACCAGCAACTCCCCCTAATGGGTCATTCACTAGCCCCAGCCACCCAACTCCCAGAAACCCCACACTGCCAAAGAGTTTTGTCTCTTCCCAGCAGAATCTGAAACAGACTGACTCATTTGGCTCTAGGACAGGGTCCATTTTTCCCTTGCATCCCTGACTGGAGCAGTGTGTTTCCGTCACATGGCCACAGTTTGGTCTGTTTTGGCCTGATATACTCTCCTGGCCTCACCCTGGTGACTCCCTGAGACACTGCTTCAACACAAAAGTGTGTGAGCAGCAAATACCCAAGGACATTTTCTGAGGGGCATCAGACCTGACATTGGCACTGAGTTAGAACCTATACCAACCTGGCGAACACTACTCACCCCTACCTGGTGATTCATGGAGAACCTATCTCATGCAACTGGGGTACCACCAGAGGCTCTTTCACTGGCTGAGACTAATAGGCAGCTGGCAGGCAGAGGCAGGCAGATGTGGATTTTGAGATGCTTTGGGACTTTTGGGACCATACTCCTGGGCCTTGTGCTGGTAAAAGCCAACCTCATTAAACAGCTTGGTCCCTCCCATACACATCCAGGCTGAGCAGAGACAGCCACAAACTAGGGGTCACTTGCAGTTCCAACAGTTTTCCCAGGGCCAGCCACAGGTAGCATTGGACTTTGGACAATACCAGAGTCTTTCCCAAGAGACCCTGAACCAGCATACCCAGTAGCCAAGTTCAGACAACGTTGGAGCAGGATCCAAAAAGCTTTAAAAGTGGCATATCCAAAAGGATATCTTCTCTGAAGAAACCAGACCCTGCTGAGGTGAATTTTTCTTTGTGCAATTGGCACCTGCCCAGCAGATTACATGCTGTAGGTGAGGTTAAGCCTCATGGTCAACCAGCCTGATGGTCGTTCCCAGGCATGAAGAGACAATATCAATCAAGACTCAATTGCAATAGGATGGCCCACATAACACACAAAGGGACATTCCTGGAGCATCCAGCTCAGGTAACCTAGGGGGCTACATCACCAGGCCTCACAGGACATCTATTATATAAGATCACCCCATGAAGACTGGGAGTCATAGCAGATCTAATACATAGAAACAAACAAAAAGAGGTAGTCAAAATGGGGAGTCAAAGAAACAGGCTGAAAATGAAAGAAGAGAAGAAATCTTCAGAAAAGGAGATAAATGAAGCAGAGGCAAGCAATTTATCAGATATAAAATTTTTAAAAATGATTATAAGAATGCTCAAAAACATGGAAAAAAAGACATGGGAACCATAAAAAAGAATCAGTCAGAAATGTAGAATACAAAATCTGAAATGAAAAATACAGTATCTAAAATGAATAATACACTGGAAGGAATAAACAGGGGTGGAATGAAGCAGAGAATGACATCAGTGTTTGGAAGAGAAAGTAGAAAAACAACATTCAACCAAAGCTGCAAAAAGAAAAAAAGAATTTTAAAAAATGAGGACAATTTAAGGGACCTTTGGGACAACATGAAGTGAAACAACATCCATATCATAGGGATACCAGAAGATGAAGAGTGAGAAAAAGAGATCAAGAATCTATTTGAAGAAACAATGACTGAAAATTTCTCTAACCTGGTGAAAGAAAAAAGACACACAATTCCAGGAAGCACTTGGGGTCCCAAATATGATGAACCCAAAGAAGCTAATGCCAACACGCATCATATTTAAAATAGCAAAGGTTAAAGACAAAGAGAGAATCATCAATGTCACAAGTTAAAGACAGTTACCTAAAAGGGACTGTCAGCTGATTTCTCAACAGAAACTTTTAGAGACAGAAGAAATTGACACTAAATATTCAAAGTGATAAAAAGCAAAGAACTTCATCCAAGACTACTTTACTCAGAAAAGCTGTCATTTTTTAAAAATTTTATTTATTTATTTTTAGAGAGAGGGGAAGGGAGGGAGAAAGAGAGAGAGAGAAACACCAACATGTGGTTGCCTCTCACGTGGCCCCCACTGAGGACCTGGCCTGTGACCCAGGCATGTACCCTGACTGGGAGTCAAACTGATGACACTTTGGTTTGTAGCCTGCACTCAATCCACTGAGCTACACCAGCCAGGGCAGAAAAGCTATCATTTAAAATTGAAGGAAAATAAAGAGCTCCCCAGCTAAAGAAGTTTGTTACCATCAAACCAGCATTACAAGAAATGTTAAAGGACCTGTGAAGAATGAGGAAGAGAATGAAGAAGAGGAGGAGGAGGAGGAAAAGACACAGGAAAATAATTAAAAGGATAAAGTGACAATAAATATGTACCTATTAGTAATCACTTTAAATGTAAATGGCTTAAATGCTCCAAAGAAATAGAGTAGCTAAATGAATAAGAAAACAAGATGCATATACATGCTGCCTACAAGAGACCCACCTCAGAGTAAAAGAAACACACAGACTAAAAGTAAAGGGATGGAAGAAGATATTTCAAGAAAATGGAAAGAAAGATAATGCTAGAGTAGCAATACCTGTATCTGATAAGATAGACATTAAAACCAAGGCTATAGTAAGAGATAAGGACACTACATAATGATAAAGAAAGCAGTCCAACAGGAGGATGGATATAAACCTTGTAAAAATTTGTGCACCCAACATAGGATCACTTAAATATGTAAAGCAAATCTTGGTGGACATAAAGGGAGAGAATAACAGTAATACAGTCACAGTAAGGGATTTTAACACCCCATTGACATCTTTATATATATCTTCCTGATGGAAAATAAGCAAGAAAACAAAACACTTAAATGACACACTATATGACATGGATATAATAGATATTTTCAGAGTATTTCTCCCCAAAGCAGCAGAACATAACATATTTTTTGGACCATAAGATGCACACCCCCCTGCAAATTTGGGAGTAATGATGGTTATTAATGCTGCTGTTGAGTTCTGTTTACATTTACATTAGTGAAATATTATATTATTTATGTTATTAAATATTTTACCACATTTCTTGCTTCAATTTTTCCCCTATTTTCCTCCTCTAAAACCTGAGTGCATCTTATGGTCTGAAAAATATGGTACATTCTTTTCAAGTGCACATGGAACAATTTCTAGTATAGACCACATGTTAGGACATAAAACAAATCTCAATAAATTTAGAAGATTAAAATCATATCAAACATCTTCTCTGATCATAATGGTATGAAATTACAAGTCAATCACAAAAAAACCTGAAAAACTAAAAGATATGAAAGCTAAATAACAGGCTACTAACAATGAGTGGGTTAACAATGAGATCAAGGAAGAAATCAAAAGATATCTTTAAACAAATGAAAATGAGAATACAACAACCCCAAATCTATGGGACCCAGTGAAAGATGTCCTAAGAGGAAAATTCATAGCATTACAGGCCTTTTTCAGGAAACAAGAAAAATCTCAAATAAACAATTTAACTTTAAGCTTAAGGGAACTTGATAAACAACAACGAACAAAGCCCAAAGTGAGAAGGAAGGAAATAATAAAGATCAGAGCAAAAATAAACAAAATAGAGCCTAAAATATAATACAAAAAACCAACAAAACCAAGAGATAATTCTTTGAAAAGATAAATGAGATTGACCAATATTTAAGTAGACTCATCAAGAAACAATGAGAGAAGACCCAAATAAAGTCAGAAATGAAAGAGAAGTAACAAGATACACCAATGAAATGCAAAATATTTTTAGAAAATATTATGAACAACTTCATGTCAACAAACTGGATGATCTGGAACAAATGGATAGATTCCTAGAAACATACAATCTTCCAAACGTGAATCTGGAAGAATCAGAGAATCTGAATAGACAAATTAGAACTAGTGAAATTAAAGCAGTAATTTTAAAACAAACTCCCAATAAACAAAACTCTTGGACTGGATGGCTTCATAGCAGAATATTACTAAACATTCAAAAAACAATTAACTCCTATCCTCAGACTATTCCAAAAAACTTCAAGATGAGGGAATACTTGCATACATTTTATGAGACCAACATTATCCTGATTCCTAAACCAAATAAAAACACTATAAGGAAAGCAAATTATAGGTCAATATCCCCAAAAAACACAGATGCTGAAATCCTAACAAAATATTGGCAAACTGGATCAAGAACTACATTAAAAAGATCATACAGCATGATCAAGTGAAATTTATTCTGGGATGCAATGTTGGTACAACATTCACAAATCAATAAATGTGATGCATCACATAAAGAAAATCAAAGATAAAAATTATATGGTCATATCTGTAGATGCAGAAAAGGATTTGATAAAACCCAGCATTCATTCATGTTAAAAACTCCCAGCAAAATGGGAATGGAGGGAACTTACCTTAAGGTAATTAAGACCATGTATGACAACCCCATTGCCAACATCATACTCAATGGGCAAAAACTATGTGTTTTCCTTAAGATAGGGAACAAGGCAAGGATGTTCACTTTTACCAGTCTTATTTAAGGTAGTACTGGAAGTCCTAGCCACAGAAATCAGATAAGAAGAAAAAATAAAAAGCATCTGGGTTGGAAGGAAGAAGTAAAACTGTCATTATTTGCAGATGTCTTGACACTGTACATAGAGAACCCTAAAGATTCCACAAAAAAATTGTTAGAACTGATAAATAAATTCAGTACAGTAGCAGGATATAAAATAAATATCCAGAAATCATCTGCATTTCCATACACCAATAATAAACTCATAAAGGGAATTAAGAACACAATCTCATTTATAATTACATCCAAAAAACACCTAGGAGTAAATTTAACCAAGGATGTAAGAGACCTGTACTTGGAAAATTATAAGACACTAAATAAATTGAAAAATTTACAAATTAAGGGGAAGCTTATAGTGTGTTCATGCATTGGAAGAATTGATATCATTAAAACGTCCATATGATTCAAAACAATCGTATAGATTCAATGCAATTCCTATCAAGGTACTGATAGTGTATTTCACAGAACTGTAACAGATATTCCAAAAATTTGTATGGAACCACAAAAGCCACAGCAATGTTGAGAAAGAGCAAAATTGGAGGAATCACACTACCTGATATCAAAGTATACTACAAGACCATAGTAATCAAAACAACATGTCACTGCCATAAAAATAGACATATAAATCAATGGACCAGAATAGAGAGCCCAGAAAATAAATCCACATCTTTATATCTATTAATACTTGAAAAGGAGGGAAAATATATAATGAGGTGAAGAAAGTCCATTCAATAAATGATGATGGAAAATTGGACAGCTGCATGCAAAAAAGTAAAACTAGACCAACTTTCTTACACCATACACGTGAATAAACTCAAAATAGATTAAAGACTTAAATGTTAGACTAAAAACCATAAAAATCATAGAAGAAAACATAGGCAGTAAAATCTCGGACATTCCTCATAGCAACATTTTTTTTCTGACATATCTCCTCAGGCAAGGGAAACAAGAGAAAAAAAATGGAACTGCATCAAACTAAAAAATTATTACACAGCAAAGGAAACCATCAACAAAATGAAAAGACAACCCACTGAACTGGAGAATATATTCAGCAGTGATATATCTGATAAGGGGTTAATATCCCAAATATATCAAAAACTTCTAAAACTCAACACCAAAAAGAAACAAACAAAAATCAATTCTATTAAAAAATGGGCAAAGGGCCTGAACAGATACTTCTCTAAAGAGGACATATGATGGCCAATACACATGAAAAGATGCTCAATGTCACTGATCATCAAAATAATGTAAATTAAAACTACAATGAGATATCACCTCTCACCAGTCAGAATGATTATCATCAATAAATCAAAAAATGACAAGTGTTGGAGAGGATGTGGAAAAAAGGAAACCCTCCTGTACTGTTGGTGGGAATGCAGATTGGTGCAGCCACTGTGGAAAGCAGTTTGGAACTAGCTTAAAAAATTAAAAGAGAAACTGCCATTTAACTCAGTGATTCCACTTCTGGGACTATATCTGAGGAAACCCAAAACACTGATTCAAAAAACATATGCACCTCTATGTTCATTGCCGAGTTATTTGCAACAGCCAAGATTTGGAAGCAGCCCAAGTGTCCATCAGTGGCTGAGTGGATAAAAAAGCTGTGGTACACAAGGGAATACTACATGGCCATAAAAAGGAGGGATTTGCAACAGCATGTTTGGACCCAGAGAGCATTGTGCTAAGTGAAATAAGCCAAAAAAGTCAGAACAAGATAAATAACATATGATTTCATTCATCTGTGGAATCTAATGAACAAAATAAATTGACAAATAAAATAGAAACAGACTCATAGATAAAGAACAGTCTGACGGCTGTCAGAGGGGATCAGTTTGCAGGGCTGAGTGTGAAAGGTGAAGGAATTAGGAAAAAAAGAACTTCATTATCACAGACAATATAATGATTACCAGAAGGAAAGGGGGATGGAGGAGGTAGCAGAGAGTAAAAGGTAATGGGAGGAGAGACTTGACTTGGGGTGGTGAACACACAATACAATAGACAATAATGTATTATAGAA
>PVKM010022853.1:0-21544 GCA_004027735.1 Carollia perspicillata | reverse complement strand
GGCAAGATGATTAATTCATTTATTCACAAACAAGTAAGGAGGTTCTTTGGGGTGTCAGGTTTTAGGAGGGGCTTTGGAAATGCTGAAATGATTAAGTCCTGGAGATGTTCTCCTGGAGTTCCAAGTCAAAGGAGTGACAGACTCACAGAATGCCAAAGCTGGGGAGACAGAAGAGAAATTCAATTCAGCCCCCTCATTTTACAAAGACGATTTCTACAGTGTCTTCCAAATTCCTCAATAGTTGTATAAAAAGAGAACATTTTTTTCCATTAAACTCCCACACTCTCTCCACCTTCAATTAATCTACTTCCTGGGAAAAGGAACATTGTATCAGAGATGCTATGAAAATACAGCCAACATAAGCGTGCCTTGGAAAGGCAAAAAATGTGTGGTCTGCCAAAGCTGCTGCAAAGGTCAGTTTCTCTCTGAAATCTTGGCATCATAAATGCTTGGGGGTGGGGGGAGCCCTGTCTGCATGAAATAGTTAAAAAGTGATCATTAATTAAAATCATCAAACTATGTTTGCAGGATATGGGAAGAACTTGATTACACAGGTGTTTGACTCAAGTATTTCACTGGCCAGAAACTGGTTTTAAAAGAGAAACTGGTATCAGATTAAGATAGAATTTTTTTATGGGCATTTAAGAAATAAAATGACCATTTGTGCACATTTCAGTGTGTTGATGTCAGGCGAAGAGAGGCCGGCCAAGTGGTTTGCATCAGGTGAGCTATAAGGAAGTGGCCTGTCAGAGACTGTTTTTCTTGGATAAAACAAGCCTTATTCACAGGGTGTGTGCCCCACCGTCGGAGACAGGCATAAGGTAGCCTAGCATTAAAAGGTTGAAAATATCTGCATCTTCAAGTCAGAAAACCAGAAACGCTCACTTACAGAGAACAGTCAACGCCTCAAATATCTTCGTCTCACTCACAGGCCACCTGTTCCCTGCAGCTCAGAACAACCACAGGTGGGGCTGCAAATATTCTGCTTTTATATTTAGAGGGTCACTGACCTTAAAAGACCTCACATGTGCAAAACATTATACTCTAGAAATGAACTGTATTGGCCATTGATGACGGTGACTATGTTAGGATGCCATTACACACACACAGACATTATTGCATATACATATGTGTACATTATTATATATGTATTACATGTATGTATTATAACTGCTGGGAGCAATTTTTTTTGTCCTCACTTAAGGACAGGCTCATTGATCTCAGAAAGAGGGGAAGGGAGGGAGGGAGAGATGGAGAGAAGCGTCCGTGTGATATACCTGGGGACTAAACCTGCAACTCAGGCATGTGCCCTGACCAGGAATCGAACCTGCAACTTTTAGTTCATGGAACGACACTCCAACCAACTGAGCCACACTGACCAGAGTGCTCCTGCGAACAATTTTATTAATAAATCAGTCTATTTCTTCGTCAAGTTTTGGGCATGACTTTCCCATTTTGATTTTATATGAGGGAGGGAAAAGCTTTCCTTTTCTGGGGTATTTACTAGCAACGACACTGCCTCTTGGAGTAGAAAAGTCACACGTTGCATCTCATCTCAAATTCAAACAGCTTTTGATTTATGTGTTGATCACATGTGAGCTGAACTGGAACGCAGTGGAATTTAAATTAGGCACGCTCACCGCAGAGAGAACCAACCCCCCCGCCTTTTCTAATTAGGTGAGCGCCGAGGCTCGGGTGACAGAGGATGGGAACAGCAGCTCTGGGCAGGAATTGTGATGTACTTTTTTTTCTTTTTCTTTCTTTTGTTTTTTACTAGTGCATGTTATGCTATTGTAGAAATATATATGATTTTTAATTTGTTTACAGATACCATTTTCTTAAATTTGGGATATGACCCCAATTTCAGAGTTGAGGGGACAGAGGCCCCTAGTGTGTATGTAACTGGCCTGAGTTTTCCCTGCTGGTAGATAGAAGAGCCAGGATTAGGAGACACAGTCTGATTCGAGAGCCTGGATTCTTTCCTCTATCACACATTCTCTTCAATTTGTTTAAATTTATTGATTTTAAAGAGGGAGGAAGGGGGAGAGAAAGAGAGGGAAACATTTTGAAACATCTGTTTGTTGTTCCACTTATCTATTCATTGTTTGATTCTTGCATGTGCCCTGACAGTGATGGAACGTGCAACCTTGCTGTTTGGGGACGACACTTCAGTCAGCTGAGATGCCCAGCCAGCGCCAATGCACATTCTCTTTAAACCATGTTATTCCTCCTCCTTCAAACCTGCCACCCCAGCACTTACCCAGCCTATGATGGTGACTTAACAATACTTGTGGAACTGAGGCAAACTCAAATGCAGACTTATTCACCACAGTACACAAACACGCTTTCAAAGGAAGTGGGAAGCAAAGCAGCCACACGATCGAAGAGGCGAACATGGGATCTGCATGCCACACACTGCTTCCCTCACACTTCCCAGGCCGAAGGAGAGGGACTTCAACGTGACCCCAGGTAACTTCTGCGTAAGTAGGACAAAGAATTCAAAGCAAGTTTTGCCAACTCACTTGAGAGATGGCTAGGAATGAATTTGGTTCCAACAGAGCAGAAATTCAATTTTGGCATCCACTCAGCTCAGAAATAAGGTCAGTTTTTTAAAACTGTGTCCCAAGGAAAGGCTGAGTGTCACAGGTGATTAACTTCAAACCTTCTCAGCGTCCCGAGACAGCCAACATTGGTTTTAGAATGCATTTGTATGAGCATTGATTAGGCTCGTTCCCAACTTCTTTTTTATATTCACAAAGTTTACTCCAATGAGCCATACCTCCAGGTTTTCCCAGCTCATCAAAAAATCTAATTTCCTTATAGCAACGATCCCTTGTGTTCCTCTAGCATGTCCTTCTTGAGGTAGACAAGCCATCACTCTCTTCGATCTTAAGGAGACAACCAATTATGGATTTTTATACTTAGGATTCTGAAACATGAAGTTTGAGGCAGGCTTGCTTTTATCCAGGGCCCTAGGGTATAATCTAATTACCAACAAGGTGTAATGCCCACAGTTTTGCAGAGGACTTGGGAGTAAAGTCTCTATATCAACCAGAGACATCAATAATAGAGAATTAACTAACTCATAAGGCAGTATTTATTGAACATCAAAGAGTGTGTGACATGCCATGATGTGATAACAAAAGAGTGAAGATTCTCAAAGCTGGGCGGGGCCAATGCCCCCTCTGGTTGTGGGAAGCCATAAAGATTGCCATGGTCTGTTCTGCTCACATTCCAATGAAGACATAGAAATTCTATCTACCCTTCCACTGGCAGGGGGCAGCAACACGTTCTCTGAGAGGAGCAGAGTTGAGAGGACAGTGGATGTAAAGTATGCAGAAGGAAGGAAAAGAGCAGGTATGAGCCTCCTATAATGGGAGTTCTTGGATGGGAGTCTGGAAGACCAGCCCTGTTGGAAGCCTGACCACGGGACAGGCCTGACCATCCTCCAACGTCTTCAGAGAGGAGCGGGAAGGGATTTCTCCCTAGTGAGAGTTACATAGCCCTCCATCTGGGCACCTCCCTGTACCAGAGCTTTGTCTATTCTTACCTTGGCTCCCCGTGGAATATTTGGCTGGCTTAACATCCTAACATGTAAGCTTCCTGGATCCTGGCAATTCTTGATATAGTAAATGCACAGTGCTGTTGACCTGTCCTAGACTAAGCCTGGGGTTAACTCTTAGACCACTTGGAATGCTGATGGTTAGAAAAACTACCCTCAAGTCTCTATCACTGTGGAGAGACACACTGAAATGCTAAGTATTGTAAAAAAAAAGAAAGAAAGAAAAAGAAAGGAAGAAAGACACCAACCATTCTGTTGAGTACAGTTGTCACTCAATCATTCATTCAACCAATATTTATGGAGTGCCCATCATATTGTCTGGTTCTGTCCTAGGTGCTGGTGATACAACAGTGAGAAAACAACAGAACTCCCTTTTCTTCCCCACAAAACAACTGGTTAGTTGTTTTGAAAACTCCCCAAACTCATGGAGAGACAAGAATTTAGAGAGGACGACAGACTACAATATGCTAGATGATGTTATGCTCTATGGGGAAAATACGGCATGGAGCAGGGATAAGGAATTTGTGTGAGGGGTGGGGCTGCAATTTTAGAAAGGCTAGCCAGGAAAGGACTTCCAGGCAGGCAACATTTGAGTCAGGAACAGAAAGAGGTGAGGGAGTGCTTCCCGAAATCCGTGCAGGGAAGGCCATTCCGGACAAATAAAAATGCAAACGCAATGTCCTGAAGCTGGAGCATTATGGAATATTCCAAGAATATTCCAGAGGCCAGAGTGGCTGAGTTGGATAAGGGAGAGGCAGAGGAGTAGAAAATAGGGCCAGAGAGGGAACAGGGAAAGGGGATGAGCAGGATGGAGGCAGAACAGAGTGGGAGGACTTCTAGGCCTTTGAAAAATGTTGATATTTATTCTGAGGGAGATGAGAATCAATGACATCTGTTATATAGAAATTTTTCATTTAATAATTTTTTGTGAGCAGATATAAAGAATACAACAACAGTATGACTGTCTAAAAATGAAATTAACTAATGCTCACTTATATAGAAGTACATTTCTATGAATAGGCTGTTGAAATTGTGGTATTTATCTGCTGTGTGTTTGAATCTTGACTTTCTTTCTGCCCCTGATAGATCTACATCTCAGTTCCTGACTTGGTTTACACTCGGTTCCAGTGCCATCTATTCAGAGAGACCTTCTGTGACTAAGCTTTCTGTCTGAAATGGCACCTCCCATCACTCTCTGGTCCCCATCCTGTTTTATTTTTTTAAAGCACTTAGCATGACCATCGTTCTCGTACAAGTGGACACCAATGGGAGGGTGTGCTTTCTATTTTCACAGCATTACTCCAGCTACTATGTTGAGAACATATTGCAAGGAGGTAAGAGAAGAAAAGGAAGACTACTTATTGATAGAATGTTGTTTCTCAATATCATATTTGACAGTTCACTTAGAAGGGCTTGTATACATATTAATATTGTTTATCCATTTAAAGAGACGTACTAGGAGTTTATGTATATATGCATTCTCTATTCTTAAACAATGCTGATAAACGTAATGTCTGACAATTATCCTCTGAATTTTTTGTCTAAATTACACAGAAACAAGATAAAGTTAGCTAGAAAACACTCCCTTAAACTGAGAAAAAGTATTATGCCAAGAATAGACAAATTTATTATAGTTATCCTTGAAGTTCATAAAATTAAGCTGCCACCTTCCACAATGATGTATATGACACAAACAGACTTTGTAACAAGGTTTAAAGATGACAGAATTTTTATTTATTCATTCATTTATTTTATTTTTATTTTTTGATTTTTTTACTGTTGTTCGAGTACAATTGTCTCCATTTTCCCCCCGCGCTGGATCCTACCCACCTTCGGCTTTTTCCGTGTGTCCTTTGTAGAGTTGCTCTTTCTGCATCACTTATTTACTCCGTCTCTCGGGCATCTAACACTTTAAGGCCCAGGGACAGCCCCCGTGACTGGTCTTCCCATTGCTAAGTAAGAACAAAAAGAGAGGTTTGCCTCGTCAGAGGCTTCAGCTCTGCAGGACCTAGAATCAAATTGTAGTTCTGACCTGGCAACTACACTAAAGGGGCAGAAATATGCACACACCCTCCTAATGTGCCACGCGGACTGGTCCCAGAGACGAAGGACGCATGCGGCTTTCGTATTCCTGACCTCCAATGCAGGCAAGCCTTATTTCTTTTTCTTAATGGTTTCTTGAGATATTAGGACAATATTTTTTAATGGATACGCTCACTTTTAAATAAAAAGCCACTAAGCTACCACACTCACTTTCCTCATAAAGCAGTCTGTCTAGCCATGCAGGACATTGCTTATTTTCCAGATGGCTTTGAAATAAACTGAATTCTGTTCTTCCCTCAAATTGATTAGTTGTTCTAGGTTTCAAAGATGGGAAACTTCTTGGTACTTTACATGAAAAAAGTAAAGGGGCCTTGAAGTTTATAAACAAGGAATTGTTAAGTGGAAGGAAAGAAGGAAGGAATAAAACTTCGTTTGGCTTGTACTCCTTTGGAACCAAAGTTAATGTGATCTTAATGTCTCTGGATGCTCATTTTCCTGCACTCAGATTCCTCCCTTCGCTCTTCTTTCCCAAATTGAAAAACATGGCAATGATTCCACTTGAAAATCGCAGATACTATATCTCTGATTGAAAAGTGAGATTGTTACTGTGTCTTTCAGTTCCTGATGTGGCTGTCAGAGGCAGTCAGCTCACTTGATTCTGTCAGCTAGACAGCATTTGAGCTTTTGGGTACAGAGCTGCCCTGATACCATTCACTGCATCTGAAGTTGGGGGCATGACTCCAGAAATACTGTCTGCACCAAAAAATGATGCATTTGAATGGCTTCCAATGCTTGGGTAAAGTAACCCAATAATTAGTGTTGTTTTCCATTCAGTGAGTCTTCTCAAGAGGAGATGCAAAAAAGACCTAGTTTGAAAATGTGTGTGTGTGTGTGTGTTTTAAATCAAATGTCAGATAAATAATCAATATGAATTTTGTAATCACAGACTTACTGTGGTGGAAATTCAGAAATTTAAAACATTGTGCTTAAATTGTTACTAAGGTCTCTTAAAAGCCTCCAATCTATATTAATCTCTTCCTCCTCCCTCTCAATGGTTAAGGAACGTTTGGATAAAAGTAATCTGTGACAAAAGACTCCTGGCCAAGATGGAGGTGTAGGTGGACATACTGTGTCTCCTCGAACAACCAAAATAAGGACAACAACAATTTAGAAACAAAATAACAACCAAAATGGACAGAAAATTGAACTGTATGGAAGTCTGACAACCAAGGAGTTAAAATAGACACATTCATCCATACAGGTAGGAGGGGCGGAGTTGGGTGGCCGGGAACCAATAGTGATGGGAAGAAAACTGGGACTCAAATCAATGGAGTGGACCAGAAGGAAGGAAGAAACAACCAAACAGAAAAGAATGAAGAAACAAGAATTCCAAAAAATGAGGAGAGGCTTAGGAACCTCCAGGACATCTTTAAATGTTCCAACATCCGAATTATAGGGGTACCAGAAGGGGAAGAGGAAGAGCGACAAGTGGAGAAGTTATTTGAAGAAATAATACAGGAGAACTTCCCCAATCTGGCAAAGGAAGTCGACTTCCAGGAAGTCCAGGAAGCTCAGAGAGTCCCAAAGAAGGTGGACCCAAGGAGGAACACACCAAGGCACATCATAATTACACTACCCAAGATTAAAATGAAGGAGAGAATCCTAGAAGCAGCAAGAGATAAGGAGCTTAAAAGGCTCCTTTTAGATGGGAACCTAAAAGGAGTTCTCATCAGACTGTCAGCTGATTTCTCAAAAGAGACCTTTCAGGCAAGAAGGGGCTGGAAAGAAGTATTCCAAGTCATGAAAGGCAAGGACCTACATCCAAGATTGCTCTATCCAGCAAAGCTTTCATTTAGAATGGAAGGGCAGATAAAGAGCTTCTCAGATAAGATCAAGTTCAAGGAGTTCATCATCTCCAAGCCCATGTTATATGAAATGTTAAAGGGACTTATCTAAGAAAAATAAGATAAAAAACATGTACAGTAAAATGATAGCAAACTCACAGTTATTAACAACCGCACCTAAAACAAAACCAAAAACAAACTAAGCAAACAACTAGAACAGGAACAGAACCACAGAAATGGAGATCCCATGGAGGGTTAGCAACAGGGGAGTGGGAGGAGGAGAAAGCGGGAAAAGGTACAGAGAATAAGTAGCATAGATGGTAGGTAGAAAATAGATAGGGGGAGGGCAAGAATAGTATCAGAAATGTAGAAACTAAAGGACTTATGACATATGGACATGAACTAATGTGGGAGAATGTGGGTGGGAGAGGGGGTGCAGGGTGGAGCAGAATGAAGGGGGCAAAATGGGACAACTGTAATGGCATAACCAATAAATACATTTAAAAAGTAATTTCTTTCATTTTCTTGTCACCTTTTGTATTTTTTTCAAGTTACTGTCTCACAGATAATTTATTTATATTGGCCGTTGCACTGCCCGAACACCACAAGGCTTGTGTTTACGCACTTCGGTCTCCTGGGACTCTGCCAAAGCATTTGTTGTCCTCACATTCAGTATGCATCCGTTCCATACCGACGTGTCTCTAGAGACTTTCCACAAGATTCTTGGAACCAGCGCATTTTCTTGCAATTTTATCTTGGAATTATTTAGAATATAAGAAGAATCATTAAGAAAGGGAGCTATCCATCTATGGTATGGTTGAAATAATTGTTTTATTGACTGATAAAAACTTGTTATCGAGGCCGTTGAAAGATGCCACAGTGAACTGAGTTACCACAGCCTTCTAGTCTAAGTGGCATTTTTCTTTTAGGTTCTATAATTCGCTTATCCCTCCCTTTGGTATCTTAACTTGTCTTCTGCCCCATATCATATGCCTTTTAATGATTGACTGCTGTTATTAGAAATTATCAGTATTATTTGTAGTGAAGCCTAAATTTCAACATCTGGACAAGTCAAAATTAAGGCAAAGTGGAATTTCTGGACTGCTGTTAGTTCTAAGCTGTAGCTCCTGCAGAGACTGGAGAACTGCTGGGGTGTTGGGTCGTTCCTCCTGCCTCGCCCTTTGCTCTACCAACTGCAGAAGGCACCACTGGTCTGGGAAGGGCCTCATTTTATACACTCTCATCCTTCCTCTGAACTCAAGCTGCCCCTGGCCGCACAGCCACAGTAGAGGGAGCCGTAAACGTCCCTGGGTCTTTTGGACTGAAAAGAGTGGTTTCCAGGCTGAGTCTCCAGCCTCTACTCAGTCTTTGTTTCCCAGGGTAAAAGTGCCACTCCAGCTTTGACGGTTCAGAGCTTTAGCAGTTAATGACTCTACGAATACTTCTGCATGGCAATGCGAAAGAGGCTCAATCAGCTCTGCAGATTTTCTGCTGTTGTCATCTGGCCAAGGAGAGCTGTGACTTCCACAGAGATGTGGGCACATTGCTCCTTTTCTCACTTCCTTCCACACATCTTCCTGGTGCCTCCTGCTCACAGGCCACCCACGACCCCTTGGGAAGTTGGTCATAGCTGTTGATTGCTTTGTCCACATATTATACTTTCTTATTATCCTTCATCAGGTATGGCGTTCATTTTCTTTGGGTAACTGTTCCCTTTTTGCCTTGTTTTCCTGGTGAGCTCCATTACTTCCATATGCAGTGGTTGTATGACCCAAGCAAGACCCATCAGGGCCTTATTTGAACTCATAAAAGGGACATGAATAAGAAGTCCGCTTTGGGTATGGGCCCAAGGTTAGGACTCCCTAAGCCCTTTTCTCTACTATGTGAAGCAAGCTTGTCTAGGATGAAACCAAGGTGAAATGCAGGCATGAGTGATGGATGGTGGAGGGAGAAAGAATGAGTGTCAGGGAGTGCCCCCTTTTCTGAGGACCAGTTCCTGCAACTCACTTTTCAGGCATATGAATTGCCCCAATATCCCTCCCAAACAAGTAAGCCAATATATGTCATTTTTATTTCCCCATTAGACTAGTTTGAGTTGGGTGCCTGTCTCTCGCGACCTAAAGAGTCCTGGCTAATATAGTCATCCCTTACTGAGCTGCCCCATCGCTGCCTGTCCTTTCTGTGACACGAGTGTCCACTTTTCAGGTAATTCTGTATTACTCTCTTCCAGCCCTGGCTGGTAGCTCCATTGGTTAGAGTGTTGTTCTGATATGCCAATGAATGCATAAATAAGTGGAAAAACAAAGTGACGTCTCTCTCTCAAATCAATAAATTAAAAAAATGTGTTATTCTTTTCTAGACCTTCCATAATTGACCCTTTCTCTTCTGGTGCCCTTTCTCAGTCTCTCCTCCCTTTTTCCCAAAGGGACACTAAGAAAATTGGCACCAATATCTCAACAGCTTGGTCTTCTCTGAAAACACGTTTCAATACTCCTAGAGGCATATTTGTATATTTATTGCAATGCTTTACAGCCCCCGAAAGGACACACCCTGTATCTATGTAATGTAGTCTTATACAAAGGAGCTTTATGGCTCCATTTCACCTGGAGATGCCCAGACACTTTCATCATGGAACCTCTCCACTTTTTACAGTGAGTTGGAGGATATTTATTTTCCTAGCAGCTGGTACATGTTTCCTTATAGGGTGAGACCTGTCACTGTTGAGATGTTTGGTTAAAGCCACTCCCTAAGAACAGATGAGCTTCCAGGATCTGCATAAAGAACTATTCTGCAGGTAACAAGGGGAAAGTGTGCCTCTTGCTCCAGGGCAGGGGAGGTAAGGAGAATGGGTGGTGAGTGTGTGAAGGAATGCCCTGCGAAATGATAGACGATCGATTCACGATGTGGCCTCACTGGTAGTTTCCGGAGTCACTGAATGGTTGGGCAAGAATGTCATTTGTGTGGAAACTGCTAAAGGGATAGACACTGTGTGACCTGGCAGCACCCATGGGTGAACGGTGATACAATAAACCCAAGGGATCTGTAGAAATAGTACTTAGGTCTTGCATATGCATGCAGACTTACAATTCAGGGCAATTGACTAACAAAATACTTGACAGCAAAGAAAAACCCCTGACATCTCTGTTACTACTACTTTTTAAAAAAGACACTTTGTTAAACTTTCCTTCAACTATCTTCTAAAAGAGTCCCTCCCGTCCCGGTGATGGCTTGAATTTGTGCCCGGGGGCACGCTGTCTAAAACAGTAACTGTATCTGTTGGTGTGTGAGAGCAGGTTGCTAGGCTCAATCTGGTCAGCAAAGGAAAATACAGTATTTACATGACCAATAAACTCTTCATGGCACCCAGAAATCTAAGGCAAGAGAAGTCATTTGGTTCTTCCCAAAGTGGCACATGGTCAGGAAATCTTGATGAGGGAAGGTACCTAATATGTTTCATACTCCTGTTTTGGAGGGCTCCCTGTGCCCATTAGCTCTTCAGCTTCTGTCATTAAAAGGAAAACTACGAAAAGGCTATGCCAGAAGCACAAGAAGAGGCAATGTCTTTGTCTCAGCAAATCTCCTACCAGCTGAGGGAGGGAGAGGCTGAGTTCTTGAAACCAGAAAAGCTGGTGTTTGCGCTGCCTGTCACTGTCAGAACCAATAAGTAGAGGCAAGGATTGAATCTTTATGGGCACTTCATTCTGATGCCAGCAGTCTGAGAAGAGGGCGGGTTATGCACCCTCTAAAACTGTCTTAAATCTTAATAGGGGAACTGAAGAGTTAAATACTTTGGTCTTAGTTGATAGGTTTAAGTGATTAAAGCTGTAACTCAAGAGATAAAGATTTTAGCCTTAGATAATAGGCTAAATCGATTAATGCATTTGGAAAGCTGTAACTCAAGAGTTAAAGATTTTACCCTTAGTTGATAGGCTTAGTTGACTACAGCATGCGGGAAGCTGTTATTCCAGGAACTGGAATGCAGGACCTACACGACTCCATGAGGCCCACAAGCAATTCAACCTTTATGCCCTAGGGGTCTGCAAGTGATGGAGATGGTACTTGAGCTATAATTGTGTTCCTGGGAGAGAACATTCATGATACAGATAAAAAATTGTTGATAAACACATGAAGAAGTAGTAAGAAAATTGCTGCTGGACTGCAACTCTTATCCAATTAACTTTCCTTCCAAACTGCTTCTTACCCTTTTATCCAATTTACCTTTTCCCAAACTCCTTATCCACCCTTTCTCCTTATAAAAAGGCCAGCTTGAAATGAAATGTAAAGATGGTTTTTGAGGGCATGTAACCTGCTGTCTTCTCAGCTCTCTGGCCATCTGAATAAAGTGCCCATAAAGATTCAATCCTTGTCTCTACTGATTGGTTCTGGTGGTGACAGGCAGCAGGAACACTGACTTTTCCAGTTTCAGTCTCAAGCCGACCTTTTTTAGGTCAGGGGTTTAGAAAAAGGTTACTCAGATAAGAGTTGCAGTCCAGAGGCAATTTTCCTAGTGTTTCTTTATCTGCTGATCCACAATTCTTTATCTCAGTCATGGATTTCCCTCCCTGGAGCATAATGGCTCAGACACCATATCCAGACCCCTTGGGGCACAAATGTTGAATTGTTCCTCCTGTGCTCCTCCTGGAGTCACCTGTTCCTGCATTCCAGTTCCTGGAATAACAGGGTCCTCGTGCATTAATCACTTAAGCCTATTAACTATAACTGAAGCTAAAATCTTTAACTCTTGGGTTCTCCTGTCAATCTGGCCTGTTGCCACGGCTCCATAGAACATGGGTCTTTGCTCCCCAAATTCCACGGAGCTGAATGAGGAGCAGACAGGCGTCTGAGAATAGAGTCAAATGAGTGCAAAGAAAGGACTAAGGATTTCTCTTGAAATGTGAGGAGAAAAGAGGACCAGGGCAAAATGATTTAGGACCATAAGAATTTAGTAAGAATGAGTGAATGAAAACCAAATATTTGTTCTTATTCTTAAACCTTGATCGACAGACTTAGTATAGTTTAGTAATACTTGATGGAATTAGCTTTTCTTATGTACAGTTCTGCTTTTGTTTTATTTATGCCAAAATTTCCAATTTCAGCAAACCAGGTCCGTGGCAAAAGATTCCTCTTTCTCCAGGAGCTTAACCAGACTGTGACTGTTTTCCTGGTGTCAAGGGACCTTCAGTATAAGCAACATAGCTCAAGAGAAAAATACCCTTTTTAGCATTAAGTTATCACCTAAAAATATGGCAATGATGGGATGTTATACTCCCCCTGTAGACTCTTTTCCTGTTATTCTAGCAAATTCTTTTTTAAAAAATTCAGGTGGATAGCTGGAATCCAGAGAGACAGTAGTGACTTTGATTTCTGGCTGTGAGGAAGAACATGCACAAGTGGTCATTGTCCCAGTGCCACAAAATCGGTGGGGACAGAGCCCCCAGGCCGACAGCTGGACACCTACTGCCAATGTGTTCTAGGGAGAGCTGGCCTCTGGCCTCCTCTGCAGTGGCCAATGGAAATGAGTAGAGTCTGCTCTGAAGAACAATACCTTCTCAATTTTGGGGGTGAGGCAGGTTTATTGTCAAGTGAATGTGGGAGCTTTATTAAAGAGTAAAGTATCAAATACGGAATAGAAAGGGCATAAATGAGCTTAAATAACTACTTAAAAAGGCACAAATAAGGGTATCAGATAGCCGTGATCTTAAATCTAGGCTTCATCACTTACTAGCAGACTTATTTATAATTCGTCACAAAGGAGACACTAGATTCTTCCTGAATAAAATTCTTAAAAATTCACTCTTCTGTTACTTTTTAGAATCGTGTAGCTCTTCCTGCATACCCCAATCCATTATAATATTTTCACCCTCTGAACCAGTTTTGCAGTTAGCATCTACACAAACTGCTTGGTTATTTGTATATATTAGTTAGGATTCTATAGCGAAGCACAGCCAATGGCATAAAGATAAAAACTGGATTAGCTGGGAAGAATTGGCCCCTGCAGTTATGGAGGCTGAGAAGTCTCACAGTCTGCAGTCTTGAAGCCAGAGACCCAGGAAAGCTGGGGGTGCAATTCAGCTTGGGTTTGAAGGTCAGAACACCAGGAGAACCAAGGGCAAGTGAAGATTGATTTTCAGCTCAAACATTCAGGCTGGAAAAGCCAAATTCTTTCTTTCTCTGCTTTTCTGTTCTATTCAAGACCTGAACAGATTAGGTGATGCCCATTCACACTGGGGAGGGCAAGCCAACTTACTGAGCCCACGACTCAGATACTAATTTGATCTGGAAACAGCCTCACAGACACCCAGAAATAATGCTCAGCCAAAAATCCAGGCATCCCATGATCCAGTCAAGTTGACCATAAAATTAACCATCACATAGGAGATGCGGTTACATACTGTTGTATGTACAAATAAATTTATCATCTTTAATATTTTTTCTCTTTCCATGATTAGAAAACAAGCTCCATAGTGGCAGAAACAGGGGACTATGCCTTATGCCTCTTTGTATCCTTTTCAGGGAAGAAACGTCCTTCACTGTGAGGACCGTTGACCTATTCACCTACCCTCCCTCTAACCCCTGGCAACCACTGACCTTTCTACTGTGTGCCTAGTTTTGTCTTTTCCAGAATGTCATATAGGTGGAATCAAATAGTATGTGGCTCTTTCATATTGGCTTCTTTCACTTCATAGTATGTATTTATGGTTCCTCTATGTCTTTTTATAGCTCGGTCATTGGTTTTCAGTGCTGAGCAATATTTCATTGTCTGGCTGTATCATTGTTTATTATCCATTCACCTACTAAGGATATCTTGGTTGCTTCCAAGCTTTGACAATTATAAATAAAGCTACTATAAACATTTGTGTGCAGGATTTTGTGTGAACATAACTTTTCAACTCCTTTGGTTAACTTACTAAGAGGTGCAATTGTTGAAACGTATGACAAGAGTGCTTGTTTTTATAACAAGCTGCCAAACTGTTTCCCAAAGGGACTGTACCATCTCTCATTTCCATCAGCAATGAACGAAAGTCCCTGTTGCCCGTGTCTTCGCCAGCATTTTGAATTATCAGCACTCTGGCCCTGGCTGGTGTGGCTCAGCAGATTGAGTGCCGGCCTGTGAACCAAAGGGTCGCAAGTTCGATTGCCAGTCTAGGACACATGCCTGGGTTGCAGGCCAGGTTCCCAGTGGGGAGTACGTGAGAGGCAACCACACATTGATGTTTCTCTCTCTCTCTTTCTCCCTCTCTTCCCCTCGCAAAAATAAATAAATAAAACCTAAAAAATATGAATTATCAGCACTCTGCATTTTGGGAATTCTAGTAGGTGTGTAGTGGTATCTCGCTGTTTTAATTTGCATTTTGTTGATGACATATGATGGGGAGCACCTTCTCCCATGCTTATTTTTCATCTATATATATTCATCGGTGAAAAATGTAGGAAAGTTTTTCATTGCAAATATAGTGTCTTTTATATAGGGCTAGTCAGAGAATATATTTCTTCTTGAGTGAGCTTTAGCAGTTGGTATCTTCCAAGAAATTTGTCCATTTTATCAGAACTGAAAAATTTATTGCCATCAAGTTGCATTCTCTTTATTATCCTTTTAAAATCTGTAGAATCGGTCACTATATCCCCTCATATTTTCTTGATATTAATAATTTACCTCTTCTCTTTTATTCATTATTACGCTTGAAGTTTATTAATTTTATTGAACTTTCCACAAAGCTACCTTTTTGTCCATCGATTTTTCCACTGTTCTCCTGTTTTCTGTGTCGTTGATTTCCTCTTATCTTTTTTCTTCTTTCTTTTTTTAAAAATGAAATTGGAAATAACATATTTTGTTTGTTTTTAGAGATTTTATTTATTTTTATTATTAATTAATTTATTTTTAGGATTGGTGGAGGGGTTTGTTTTTTTTTTTTAGATTTTATTTATTTATTTATAGAGAGAGGGGAAAGGAGGGAAAAAGGGAGGGAGAGAAACATTAATGTGTGGTTGCCACTCAGGCACCCCCAACTGAGACCTGGCCTGCAACCCAGTCATGTGCCCTGGCTGGGTATCGAACCAGTGACCATTTGGTTTGCAGGCTGGTGCTCAATCCACTAAGCCACACCAGCCAGGATTATTATTTTTTTTTTTTAGGGAGATGAAGGGAGGGAGAAGGAGAGGGAGAGAAATATCAATGCATGGCTGCCACTCATGCGCCCCTCACTTCCCACTGGGGACCCGGCCTGCAACCCAGGTATGTGCCCTTACTAGGAATTGAACTGGCAACCCCTTGGCTTGCAGGACAGTACTCAATCCACTGAGCCACAGCAGCCAGGGCATTATTTCCTTTTTTCTCCTTCTCTGAGGAGTTGAAGTGAGGAAATTTAGAAATGATAAATATGTGAGTAAATATAACTATTTGTTCTCATTTTAAAATTTCTTTAAAAGAGACAGTTTAAAACAAAATAATAATACTATATAGCGTATAACACATGTAGAGGTGTATATAACTATTATAAGGCAAAAATATATGTTGTAAATGTATGATAATGTACAGTTTATAACTTATGTAGATAACTTATTCATTACATGCATTATAATTTGTATAACATTGTACATTTCATAATAACAGTATATAATATGTAATATATATAGAAGTCAGTTGTATAGTAATCTATATTGGTGACATGCAAATGCCTGAAGTTTGGGAAAAATTAGATAGTTGAAGATGACTTGAAACATTAAATTAACTTTGGTATAAAGAAACAGACCTGATATTCGTACATTCACACATATGCTGGCAGGTATTAACCAATGGACATACAGTAAAGTTAGGTGGACTTGACTCAAAGGCAGTTTACTGAGTGAATGCTACTTGTTTGCCCTGTGACCTCTGCAATCCTTATACTACTCCCCATAAATCCTTTACACTTCGATCTGATCAGTCTCTGCTGCTCTCCTACTTACTATTTCTTTGTTATTTGAAACCTTATTTCTTCTGTCTTTTTTTTAAGGATTTTATTTATTTTTAGAGAGAGGGGAAAGGAGGGAGAAAGAGGAACATCGATGTGTGAGAGGAACACGGGTTCCTCTGGGTTCCTCTGGGGTTCCTCTGTTGGCCTCTGGGTTCGTAGGCAAGCACGCAATCCACTGAGCCACCCCAGCCAGGGCTCTTCTTCGTTACAACCCCCTCAAGTAGCTGCTGTTTCCTGTTGTTTTAACTTAAACCTCTGAATCCAGAAAAAGGTTCTCATTTTTGTTATTCGTCAGTGCTATTTCCAGATTATTGTTGCACTAACTTCTACCTTCGTGCTCTATAATCTTCTTTCCCTTGAAATACAGGATGTCAGGTCATCACCTTCTTTCCAACTTTGTCATGGTCACCTTCTAACTTCTAAATAAAGCCTCCACATTCCTGAAGAATCTGAATTCTGTGTATTGACCATAGTCTCCTTCTCAAAAATTCTTCACACCCTTGGGCTCTATAAACCTGGACTTTTCCATTTCTCATCCCATGTGGCTCTTATTCCTCCAACCCTCTAAAAGCAGGCATTTTTCAAGGTTCTTGTCTCAGCCCTTTGCTCAGCAACCTCTACCTTCTTTCCCTGATGACCTTCACATTTTCAATGAATACCAGTTTTTTCAGATCTGTGCTTAAGGAAGATTAATTTGGGAGTGTTTGCAGGAAGTTACCAAGGTTTATGGCACCCTTGTGAGTGCTTTGAACTAAAGTGACTACAGAATAATCCTTACAAAACATAGCCTTAATCAACTCTGTGGTGGCATTCTTTAGCTTTTCATTACCTGCATAATATAGACAAGTGCCTTTTGGAAGTTCAAGTTGATGGAGAAATTCAATAGGACTAACTCTGGATTAATTTCTTCCCGTTGACTCTTTCGTCTTCTAATTCTACAAATCAGAGAGCTTCATGCCAATGGGGTAAATGTGAAAGATTTTTCCAAATGAGATTTTTAAAGTTGTTGGCATCATTGTCGTCATCGTCATCACCATTGTTATCACCACCATCAATCTGGCAGCCCCCTCCATGGTTCTGGCTTCAGTAAAGGGGGCACCCAGACTTCAAAGGGTAAATCAAAGGTGTGGAAGGTTTGTCTTATGTCGTACAGGTGATTCTCTAAAGGAGTCACAGTGTATTCGAGTTTTCATTTGCACCCCCCCCCCACACTGTCTACATGGCATGCTCCATTCCTGGTTACGGGACCTAAGTGCCACATATAGAAGAGAAGGAGGATGGCCCTCCGTGGCAGCCTTCCCAAACTGCTCTCAGACGTTCTGTTTCCCCCTGAGTGCTTTATCGGTGTGCTTGGCTCATCAGCAAGACTTTGGCAGCAACAAGGGGTCAGATTGTGAATGTCATTTACACCACTTACCAGTGTGGGAGCTTAAAGCAAGCCATTTCAAACCTTCGGTTTCTTCCTCTGTAGAAGGAGGATAAATACTATTCATTTTTGCACAAATTGTGAGAATTTGATATTGTGAATATAAAACCCCTAACGGGGAGTATTTAGGATATAAAATATGATAGGTTGTTCCTACTATGGCAGCAGGCGAACTGAGGGCAAGTTTTAAAGTGCACCAAGAACAGGCTGGCTCACAGGCATGCGAATCCTGGGTCTCTCTCCCCTGAGTGTGTTATTTAACTTTTCTGCTTTAATTTTCTTACCTTCAAAATAGAGGAAATAATGTATCACTCCCTTTGGCATGTGTGAGGACAAGCTTGAGCTCATATAAATAAAACCTGAATAGCCAGGGCTCTGTGAGGGTCATTCTGGGAATTACTGTTTTCTCCCCTCTGCTTTTCGTTTCTTGTTTGCTTGTCACACCGTTTCTAAGATGCTGATTGAACCCTCCACTTGAGAAAGGCACTGAAAAATCTGTTCACATTAAGTCTCTAAGGAACGGATAAATGTGGCACATTAGAGGAATAAAGAGAAGTCTGGTGGTCTTAGAGTAAAAGGTGTGAGGAAGGAAGTGAGGGGAGAAGAGGCTGGAAAGGGGGGTAGGAACTGAAAGAGAACAGAAAGGATTCAATCAAAGTGATGATTGTCTTTTCTTTTTAGTTGATTTTAGGGAGAGAGAGAGAAAAAAAGAAAGGAGGAGGGAGGGAGGAGGGGGAGAGAGAGAGAGAAACTGATTTGTTCCTCTTATTTATGCATTCATTGGTTGATTCTTATCTGTATCCGGACTGGAAATTGAACCTGCAACCTTGGCATATGGGGACCATGCTCTAATCCACTGAGCTACCTGGCCAGAGTCTGGAATGAGTCTTAATGATAGCATGTTGGAAACCGCTCTGCCTGGTTTCAGGAGTTGTAACTGCCCCTCATAGCTAAGGCTGAGTGAGGGACCTCCAGACTGTGAGCCACTAAGGAGACAAAGCTTATCTCCCTGGCATGAGCACTGCTGCTGCTTCATCCATCTCTGGCCCCGAGTGCTTGGTTGGTTAGTTAATGACGGGTAAGACCCCTCAGAGAGGGGGCAACCTAAGCCAGACACGATCACTTGGGAGGCCCTCAAGGAAGGACTTGGGGGCTACAACGAAAAGGGGGTGATGGACCCTCACTCCCTGGCTATTCTGACATAGCCTGAGTCCTCGTTCTGCCTGCAAGAAGTCTCCTAATCTCTTGGCTGCCATACTTCCCTTGCCTGACTTAAGCCTGAGACAATGCTGGTGGTGGGTACCGCCCTGTGCTGGAAAGGGCAGGCTCCCCGGGCAGTCAGGCCTAAGAAAGAATATGTAAAATCCTCTGAAACCTGTTTTGTTTAGAATGCTCTCAGTTAAATAAGGGTCCAAGCAAGAAGTGAGTTTGTTCCTCAAAGTTTTACAGCTCTTTAGCTATAAAACTACAACTCAAAATAGGCCCTCAGAGTTCTTTGTTATCTGTTGTTTGACCCTTACTGCCTGACAATGATTAATGAGCTTTACCTGTATTTCTGTGCAAAACGAACTCAATAAAAGCCCATTGAGGAAAAGGCTCTTGGCCATTCTCCTTTGAGAGATTAGCCACCTTTCTTCCCCAAGCAGATCATGTCTTGGTAGCATTATTTTCATCAATGGCAGACGGTGGAGGCTCTGTGGGCGGAGCCCCCCTCACAATAGCACTTTTACACTACTGTGCTGGTAAAGGAGATCCAAAAGAAGAATGCATGCCCCAGTGAGCCTGCATTAAAGTTGCAGAGGAGAGTTTCTGAGCACAGTCTGTGAGATAACAGGGCTAAGTGCCCAGTATCTGACATCAGCAGCAGTCAGGCTGGTACTACGGATGGAGCCGTGCTCTGGAAGTCAGAAGACCTTGGTTCTGCTCCCTGCTCAGCCATCAACAGCTACATGACCTTTGCCATTTTGGGCCTCAGTTTCCTTACTGTGAGCTGAGATGAGAGAACTTTTCAACACTCCCGATTGCTACACAATTCTACAGGAGAAATTACTTGTGGCTAAATTGGTATAGGAGATCTTTCTGGAAAATAAAGAATGTGAATTCAGTGTCCAGTCTTAAAATTCAACTACGTAAAGTTATTTTTAGGACATATCTCCAAAAAAGTTACCCACAACATACTAGTTTCCTAGAATTGCAATAACAAATTACCACAAACTTTGTTACAATGAGAGAATTTTTTTCTGTTCAGCTCAGGAGGCCAGAAGTTTAAAGTCAAGGTATTAGCAGGCTGTGTTTCTTCTCAAAGCTCTAAGAGAGAATGCTTTCTTGTCTCTTGGCATTCATTCCTTGACTTGTGGCAGCATAAAATCAATCTCTGCCCGTTGTCACATGACTTTCTCCTCTTACCTGTATCCTCTCTTCTGTCTCTTATAAGCACATTTTGGATTTAGGGCCCCGAATATATAATCCAGCATGGTGTCAAATCAAGGTCTCTAACTTAATTACATCAGCAAGGACTTCTTTTCCAAATAAACTCACATTCACAGGTTGAGGGATTAGGACATTAACACACCTTTTTTGTGTGTTATTAAATGGGGGTGTGGCACCATTTAATCCACGCTACACATGGCTAATGGTAAATATCCCAGCTTTCTTACATAGATCAAATATGCTAATGTTCAAAAGGTAAGAACTTGGATGTGAAATGTGATGTCACCTAGGTGGAGTTTTTGAAATTTGGAAGTAATAATGAATGATGCAGTACTTACTGGCAGAGTGAGCAAGGGTCTGGGGTGTTCATTGTGTGGGACATTTTCTCATAAGGAAGAGCTGACCCATGTTTTGTGACAACTTTCCAAAGTCCTACGTACTTGCATATGTCCCCAAGGACATTGATGTAGGTGAAAATCTGTTTATAGTGATTGGTTCTAGAACATATCTTTATTTTATAAACAACCAGGAGGTTATATCATCTGTGAACTTCATTTTAGAATAGGGAAAAGGACAACACAAACTATTTATTATAAAAAAGGAGTTGTAGGATCTGATAGCGTGAAAACTCACTTACATATAGAAAGAAGCCCTGACATGTTTTTCTCACCTCTCGTTTTGAGTGAATTTTCTGTTTTATCCTACAGCATTTCCTACAGTCATTCCACCTGTCAGCCTCTCCCTGAGTGGTGCATTCTCAGATCTGTGGCAGCTCACAGAAGTGCCTTGGAGAGGCGTCTGGAGCTCTTGGGAGGGGAACCAGACTATTACGTACTGAGACCTGCTATCCACAGTCCTGTCAGGTGGCAGTGGATCTGGTGACCAGCCTCTCCGAAACTTAATTTTCCTATCTTTCAAACAGGAATGTCACACATCAAATCACTGTTGCTTACAAATTAATCTAAATCCCCAAATAAACACATTATGAGACTATCCCTAAATAGCAATTGGGTACTGAGAAGCAGGAACTCTCTGAGCAGGAGTAGAGCTCAGCAAGATTGATGATGTCTGCCTCCCAGTGCCGGTGCTTGGAGATAAGAAAATGGGCTAGAGTAATAATCCACGCTGTAAAATCAAACTCCCCAGTGGTGCTCCTATAATTAACTCCATTCGTGGTACACTGTGACTCATGCTTTTGATATCTGTTCTGTTCTCAGTTGGAGTGTCAAAACAATACCTTTGGGAAGGACTGGAAGAGGAGTGCAAGGGAACCAGGCCTGAAAAG
>PVKM010022852.1:0-21548 GCA_004027735.1 Carollia perspicillata | reverse complement strand
CTGCTTTGAGCCTCTCAGATGACCCCTGCATACTCATTACCTTGGCCCCTCCTACACATCAGCAACTAAAGTGTTAATGCTCAGCCACAGGGGCTCCAGGACCCTCTGTGTCATCCTACATTGGCATCCCTTCACATTTGTCCCTGACCCTGCTAGCCTGCTTGTTCAACATGTTGAATCTCATTCCTGCACAAAGCCAATGGCATCAGCCTCTGGGCTTTTATACTCTCCTAAGGTCCATGCACACATTTTATCCACACTTCTGTTCTCTTCACCCTTTCTCCTTTTTGACACATTTAAGTTTGCTACTTGAAAGAATTTCTTTAAAGTGAAAATGAAAAAAAATTTCAAGGCAGAAAAGAGGGTAGCAATAGGATTTCTGGTGATTTCTGTCTTACCACTTCTCTCTGAACTTCAGTCTCCTGCTGTGTAAAATCAGGATGACATTATTTACTTTTCAGGGGTGCAGTGAACACTAAAGGCAAGCTAGACAAAGGAGTGTACACAGGCAGGCTCACATAACGTAGTTACTATTACATAAATGGCCCCAGCTGGAGGCCCTGAGCCCTCTGACTTCTTCAAAGATAATGATCTGAATTAAACCACAATATTTCACAAACACTTTCCAGTGACCCAGATAGTTGAGGCATAGCTCTACTTCTCAGCAGAAAGAAGATTCCACCGCTGGGTGAAAAGCACACTCGTTCCTAAAGTTTATGATTCTGCGTGATGGGAAAGCACTGAGCTGAGAATCAGGGTTCCCACGACCCGAAGAATGACACACAGCCTGCCTCTTCAGCCACAAAATGTGGAGGTTGTCCTACATGATCTCCAGGGTTTGTCTAAGCTCTCGGATCTTAGGATCCTAGTAAGAGTTATATTGACATGTTCTATGGTATTTTGCACCAGAAACGTTTGGTTTTTGCTGGTTGGGTTTCCTAAGGAAGTTGTATACTCTGTTTGACATTAGGTATAGCATTGTGGTTTTTCTTAGATATGACATAGATGCATGTCTTTAGGTCAAGAACCAGGTCATTTCTTTATCAAGTGCCCCAAGCTTTTGGTGTACTTCTATGTCCCTGTGTAGAGTTTAGTAAATCATCATCTAGAAGTTTCTGTGCTTAGTAACTTATTCTAATGTTCATACCCCATCAGGGGTGTCCAGCCTACAGCCTGCAGGCTGCCTGTGGCCCAGGATGGCTATGAATGCAGACCAACACAAAATTGTAAATTTACTTAAAACTTTTTTTTTTTTTTGCTCATCAGGTTTTTGTTAGTGTTTGTGTATTTAATGTGTGGCCCAAGACAATTCTTCTCCCAGTGTGGCCCAGAGATGCCGAAAGGCTGGACACCCTAGATGGAAAAGTGGAGAGGCACAAAGATGAAACTTTTACTCAGTTTTGGAAACAGTGCTAGCTGGGCTGTGGGTAAATATAACTTGACCTTGATTTATCCACAGAGCAAAGAATCTTATCTCAGACTGTCCAAATCCTTTTGAAGCCCCTTTCTTTCCTTTATCTTTCATGTTGCTCATAGGGGCCACAAGAGCCAGATGAATTCTTTCTCATTTTAAACAACATTGTACAAAAAAAGTTACCTAGCCCACAACTGGTTTTTACCCAACCATCTTTCCTCCAGTCAAGGAAATTTTCACTGCACCATCTTAGACACTGATTGAAGTGCCTGGGAACGAGATGCTGTCAGCAGGTTGCATAGCACCTGAGGGCCCCTGCTGTCTGTCTACTAGGGCAGGTGGTCCTCGGGAAGAGGGAAGCTGGAGAGGGAGGCTACCCCAGCCATTGCTACTTCAAGTGTGTGGTTGCAGCACCAGCAGCAATTGGGAGCTTGTCAGATGTTATTAGCCCCCACACTTGCCTAGGGAATCCAAATGAGCATTTTAACAAGACCTCCCAGGGGACTTGTGTGCACATGAAAGTTTGAGAAGCATGGCTGTGAACCACTTAGATATAAGTCCTACTGGGTAAAGAGAACTTAGACATCACTCTCCCAGATCAAATGACCTCCAAGTGTTGATATTTCTAGTTAACTCTAGAGACACAAAAATATCTCAGCACAAAACTCATTTTAGTTTTTTCCCATTAAAAAAATAAAAGGATAAAAAATACAGGGAAAGTTGGCAAAACAAACTAAAAGGGTGTCAGGATTCCAAAGCCAGTTAAGAACTCCTGGATCTCCAGCTCCTGTCCTTCTTACTGTGGGGTGAGGTCACTTACAGGAAGAAACGAGAGGGCTCCTCACTTCACTACATTTCCCATCTTTTATTTGAAACCCAAGCAGTAGAAGCTGCACATTTGTTCCTCTTGTAATAGTGATAGGTGGTTGACGATATGGTCTAACACTTGAAAGGAGAAGCGGATACCTGGGAGACAGGAAGCTGGTTGGAACCCCTAAATCTAATGCTGTGTATCCTACAAATGCCTAACCTTTCCCAACCCAGCATGGGCATAGTGAGTGAGATGTAGAAGTTGAGTCCCCAGCAATCCATTGGAGGGAAATCAAAACAACAAAAAGCTAACAGTGAAAAGAGAAGAGTGTCCAATGGCCCCTCACCCTCACCCACCTTTCTCCCAGATCTCTTTGGTGATACAAGCCAGAGGAAAGTGGCTCTCAGTTATTATCACTAGTGTCAGCTGAAGAAGCCAAAAATACCTACAGAGTCACACTTCAGTTGGGTATGAGGCAACACATCCATAAATATCCCAAGGTAAGATGCACCCAGGATAATATTTCAAGGCAGCGATGGAGATGGGGTATGACAAGGGAGTGGAACTCTGGGATCCTGCCTGTGTCTTTCAAATTACAATTCATAGAAAAATTATGAAATAAGATACAAAACATTTTCAACACCAGAAGAGCCCAGTTTAACACTCTCTTAGTGGATGCTGAAGCCCTCAGGATTTTCAGGATTAATGATAAGTGTTGGCTGTCTCCTTTTCCCACTGCCCACATAAAAGGTGTAAGAGCTAAAATGAAAGGCCACATCAATGTACCTCTGCACCCACGGTAAGAGTCCCTAGTGGGAGCCCCACTTTTCAAGCTCTGAGCACTTACTTATCCCCATCTCCCAACACCAGATGAGAAATCTGAAGCTTTACTTCACTTACAGTATAAGTAGCAGACACTTTTTAAATGTTTTAATCAAGTATTTACTGATACCCATAGATCTTGTTTTACAATAATATTAACTGAAGAGAGAATCTTGTGTTCAATTGGAGAGACATACAAAATCAGAAAAGAAATTGTGACTCAGGGAAGGTGTTGATTTAGGAAGTTAAAGAAGCTAGGTTGAGACAAACATTAAAGCAAATACAAACTAAGGACAAGATTGCTGAAAATCTTTACCCATCATTTTCTCCTCTGCCTCTCCCTCCTCCTCAATTCTTTCTTCTCTCTCTCCAGTTTTCCTTTTGCAGAGTCTTTCTTCAGGCCCTAGAACTGAGAATGGAATAATTAGGTTAACTGCATTTAAGTTAAGAGCTTCTTTGCACTGATGCAGAGAACTAACTAACTTTTTGCATCCAGTTTTATTTTTAAAATAATATAGCACCATTTTGGTCCACATACCAGATATATCTTCTGACTCTATCTAACCTTATATCATAGATACTTCTCAGGCAATATCATAATGATTTTTAATATTTGCATAATGTCTCAACACCCTGATTTCTCTTATTTAACCATTTTTGTTTATGGCACAATCAATGGTATTCACATTTGTGGTTTAACAATAAGAGCAATTGCTGAATATCTTTGCTCTCTTTTCTGTTGAATTGGTTGCTTAGGGCATGCTCTTTGCAGTGGGATTCTGGGGTCAATGATTATAAACACATCCATGTCTTTTGATATGTCTTTATATCACTTATTTAATTGGAAAATGAACTCTGAGTTTTCCAAACACACTGCTACACATGAATCAATTTTATCACACTGATGGTTTTAAGGGACTGGCATTGGTTTAATCCAGACCTCACTTTTGCAAGAAATAAAGCAGGGCCACGTTAGTTCAATCAGCAAATATTGTGCTCATCTGCGTAAAGCTCTATATCAGGTGTTGCAAGGGGCTACTAAGGGGACTAGGACACAGTTCTGGCCCTGTAGGGGGTCTGAGTTGTGTCAGGAGGTTGCAAACCAAGACCATGGGGTTAACTGGTGGTTTGGCCTTTTCTTCCTGGAAAAGTCAAGATCACACAGGCCAGGAAGCACAGTGGAAGCACCAGTGGGATGCACAAGACGGCCACAGCAAACCTGGGAAGCCAAAAACATTTGTCAACTGTGGGACTTGATGGTGCTGGGTCTGAGTTTAGGTTCTGAGGATGACCTTGAGCGAGCCACGCATCGTCTGTGAGATTCTGGTTCCTCATCAGCGAAATGGAGATGACGTTTTTCTCAAACACTGTTGTCAGGATGAAATGCTAATGTGAAAGCCCTTTGGAACCAAATAATCATATACAAATGTCACCTATCAGTGATATACCAACCTTCCTCCTTCTCTTTCTCTATCTCTTACTTCCAATCCACCACCCTTCTCACGTGCTTAGCTCCCTTGTAATTCTTTGGAAATCCAGATTTTTCCCTTCTTGGGAAGAACCTGTTTTCCATTTTCTACTCCAAACCTCGACTAGTTAGCAAAGAGCAGAAGGTTGTATAAACTAATTTACATTAAGGAGTGGTATTGGTCTGCTCCGCCTACCATAATAAAATGCCACAGACTTAGCAGCTTAAACAACAGAAATTTATTTTTTTAAACCTCTGGAGGCTGGGAGTCCAAGATCAAGGTGCCGCGGCAGGGCTGGTTTCCCCTGAGGCCTCTCTCCTTGGCTTGCAGACACCACCTGCATGCTGCCTCTTCATGGGGTCTTTTCTCTGGGAATCCCTGGCATCTCCTGCATGTCTAAATTAATTCTTCTTGTAAGAACACAAGTCAGATTGTACCAGGGCCCACCCATATGACTTAATGTAATCTTTTTTAAATTTTTTTTAAAAGATTTTATTTATTCATTTTTGGAGAGAGAGGAAGGGAAAGAAATATCAATGTGTGGTTGCCTCTTGCATGCCCCCCAACCCAGCAATGGGCCCTGACTGAGAATCAAACCAGCAACCTTCTGGTTCGCAGGCCAGCACTCAATCCACTGAGCCACACTAGGCAGGTATGACCTAATTTAATCTTTTTTTAAAAGATTTATTTATTTATCTTTAGAGGGGAAAGGAAGGAGAGAGGGAGGGAGGGAGAGAAATATCAATGTATGGTTGCCTCTCGTGAGTCCCCTGCTGGGAACTGGCCTGCAACCTAGGCATGTGCCCTGACTGGGAATCAAACTGGGATCCTTTGGTTCCCAGGCCCGCGCTCAATCCACTGAGCTACACCAGCCAGGGCTAATTTAATCTTAATTACCCTTTTAAAGGCCGGTCCTCTAAATACAGTCAATTCCGAGGCTCTGGGAGTTAGTTTCAATATACGAATCTGAGGGGACATGATTCAGCTCCTAACAAAGTTAACGATAAATGACCTAAAATTCCTAGCACTGGAAAGAGGATGCTGAAGGAGAGAAAGCCCTGAGGGAAGGATGACTAAATGAAGATTCGTTTGTACCACCTCATGAGCAATCGGATGGGGGTGGGCAGGGATTGGGGCTGGGGATCTTCCTGGCACCCTTCACAGGCATGTAGCCATCGGCAGCAGACACTTTAAATACTCTCAGGAGAGAAAATGACATCTACGTCCAGACGTGTACTGATACTTAAAAATTACAGAGAGAAAAGGTTTCCCTTCCCACCTTCTAAAGAAAATGTTGTTTGCCTCCTGAGCTTCTAGGCCCACTGTGGTGCAAGTGAGGACAACGGGTAGAGCTGAGAGCACAGACCAATTTCTGCTAAAGAGTCAGAGCCACTGGTGGAAATGAGAAAGGCAGGTACAAGAGGAAATGCGGAGAAAAGCCTCTCTCTGTTAGCTGAATTTCGAGAAAGAATTTTCAAAGTTTTTAGTGAGTAAATGTAGAGAATAAGCAAAGATGCTATTCTGTGTGGGGAAACATTTTTAAGGGATAATATAGGGAAAGAAGATTTCAAGACATTTTGTTGAGTCATGTAAATAGAATTCTTTATTATTTCTCTGCAAGACTTCAGGATAGACAAAATACTTCCAATTCTTTTTTTTTTTTTAGATGTACTGCTGTTTCTTTTATGACACCCTACTGAGAAGGGTCAAAAAATAGTCCAGATTTATTCCCATTAGAGTAAAAAGAAACAAACCTCCTGGGCTACCTTACCCATGCCCTCTCCTACCTCCCGCTTTCTTCAGGTGGTGTTTGGAACGCCCTTGATAAGACATATTAGGGAAAAGAATTATAATCTAACTCATTACTGGTTCTTAGCTATAAGCCAGAGAAGATTCAGTGTTTCTGAATTACAGAAAAGGTGCTTTTATGAAAGGAAACTCTATGGCAGTAAGAAGTTCTGGAACTTCCCCTCATCCCCACATGAACTCCTTAGATACTCAGGCTAATTCATAATGACTCTGGAAATTTCCATGGCCTTACTTAGAAAAGCATGCTATTACATAATTAAAGAGTTTTTAAGGACATCTGTATGCCTTTTTTCAAATTTATGTGTTTAGAAATTGTCTTGGTTTGTGGTTGAGTTATCAGATTCCAAATGCATCTGAGGTTAACCCTTGATTATTTGTGGTAATTAATAACTATAAGAGTTGCTAAGTATACTTCTTAATGATTTTTGAGGTAAAATTACTGACAGTGAAGTGCACAGGTGTTAAGTGTACAATATGATGAGTTTTGGCAAATATGTGCTCCCATGTAATCAACATCTCTGTCACCCCCCCTTCCAGTCAATCCCCACCCACCACAAGCAACCCGTTTACTTTCTGTATACGAGGTCTGTCTTTTCTTGAACTGCATTTAAATAGAGTCAAACAATATGTAGTATTTTGTGTCTATCTTCTTTTGTTCAATATAATGTTTTTGAGATTATTTAAAGCTACTATAAATATTTTGTATGCCTTTTTGTAGACATATGCTTTCATTCCTCCTAGACAAATATCTGGGAATGGAGAGTGGATATGTAGATTTAGAGTAGGTATGTATTTAACTTCATTTTTAAAAGTTTCAGTTTTCCAAAGTAATGGTATTATTTTGCACAGCTATCAGTAATGTAAGAGAGTTCCAGTAGCTTTACTTCCTCTCCAGCATTTGGTGGAATCATTCTTTCAGACATTTTACCCCTTTTAATGGATGATTTCATGGTCATTTCCAATTTGCTTTTTTTTTTCTGTGTACTGATGTTGAGCACTCTTTCCTGTGCTTACTGGTCATCGTATATGTTCTTTGGAGAAGTGATCCTTCAAATCTTTGCCCATTTATTTATTGGATTGTTTGCCTTTTAGTATTGATTTGTAGTTCTTTATATAATGTGGATACAAGCCTTTTTATCACATATATATGTTGCAAACATTTTCTTCAAGTCTATTTCTATAATTTATTTTTTCCATTTTCTTAATGTCTTAGGATGGGTAGAAGTTTTTAATTTACTTCTCTTTTATGGTGAGTGCTTTCTGTGTCCTCCTAGGAACTCTCTGCCTATACCTAGCTTGCAAAACTATTTACCTTTATTTACTTTTAGAAGCATAATAGTTTTAACTTTTATGTTTATATCTATGATATACAGATCTAGTACATAAATGTTTAGATATATAATACAATGAATTTTTGTATATGGAGAGAGGTTTTTTTTCATTATATATCTATTCATTTGTTCCAGAAGCATTTTTCCTTTTTTCATTGAATTACCCTGGTATGCTTGTAAAACAATCAGCTGAATTTACATGTGATTCAGAAATAGATATTTCAGAAATATGCATCTATTTCTGAAATTCAGAAATACCTATTTCTGAATTTTCTATTTTGTTTTATTATTCTATTTGTCAATCCTTTACTAATATGTATTGCCTTGGTCACTGGACCTTTATAGAAAGTCTTGACATAAAATTATGCGAATCCTTCAAATTTGTACATCTGTTTAAAGTTGTCTGAGAAATTCTAGGTCTTTTGCATTTCCAAAGAAGTTTTAGAATCATCTTGCCAAATTTCAACCCAGAAGTGTGCTGAATCTTTAAAACTGTAATTTAATTTCATTGTAATTGTACATTGAATTTATTGATAAATTTAAGATGAATTGACATTTTTCTTAAAAAGAGAATGTTCCAACCCATGAACATTGTACATTTTTCCACTTTTATGGCTCTTTGTTTTAGCAATATTTCACAGTTCTCAATTTAGAGGTCTTGTAAATTTTTGGTAAATTTATTCATGAGTATTTTATGTTTTTGATACTATTGTAAAGGGAATTGTTTAAAATTTTTTATTTTATAATTGGTTTCTTCCACTACTTAAAACTAACCACAAGTGGCCCTGGCTGGCGTGGCTCAGTGGATTTAGTGTGGGCCTGAGAACTGAAGGGTAACCTGTTCAGTTCCCCGTCAGGGTACTTGTCTGGGTTGTGGGCCAGGTCCCCAGTAGGGGGTGTGTGAGAGGCAACCACACATTGATGTTTCTCTCCCTCTCTTTCTCCTTCCATTCCCCTCTCTCTAAAAAATAAATAAATAAAGTTTAAAAAAGAAAAAGAGAACTAAACACAAGTGATTTTTATACACTGAGATTGCTAAATTTACTAAGTTCTAGTATTTAGTTTGTAGATTTCTTACTAATTTTATGTAAATAATCAAGTCATCTGTGAATAATGTTTCTTATTTTAAAATCTACTTTCTGACATACTATATATAGTATATATAGTATATATATATATATATACTTTCTGACATATATATATCTCCACACCAGTTTTCTTATGTGTACCTTTGCATAATATATCATATTTTTAATCTATCATTGTCCGTATATTTAAAGTGTGTTCTCTTGCAGATAGCATATAGTTGGGCCTTGCTGTTTTATCCAATCTGAAAGTATCTGGCTTTTAATTTACATTTCATGTAATTACTGGTGTGAGTGGCTTTAAGTCTGTCTTCTTGCTATGTGTTTCTAACTTGTTACCCCAATAAACCTACTCTGACACATCATTATCCCCCAGAGTCCACAGCTGACATTAGGATTCACTCTTGGTGTTCTAGATTGTATGCATTTAGACAAATGTATAATGACATGTGTTCACCATTATCGTAACATACAGAGTATTTTCACTGCTCTGAAAGTCCTCTGTGCTCCTTGTACACATCCTGCCCCCCTCCCTAATGCCTGTCAACCACTGATCTTTGTACTGTCTCCACAGTTTTGCCTTTTCCAGAATATCATAGAGTTGGAATTATACAGTGTGAGGCCTTTTGAGACAGGCTTCTTTCACTTAATAATGTGCATTTAAGTTTCCTATATGTCTTTTCATAGCTTGACAGCTCATTGCTTTTTAGTGCTGAAGTATATACCATCGTCCGATGTACCTCAGTTTACTTGTCCATTCTCCTGCTGAAGGATATCTATGGGATTGCTTCCAAGTTGTGGCAGTTATGAATAAAACTGCTGTAACATCCATGTGCAAGTTTTTGCATAGACACAAGTTTTTGCATGGACACAAGTTTTCAGATCCTGTGGGTAAATTCCAAGAAGTGTGATTATTGGATTGTACAGTAAGAGTAAGTTTAACTTTGTATGAATCTGCCAAACTGTCTTCCAAAGTGGCTGCACCATTTTGCATCCCCACCAGCAACGTATGAGGGTTCCTGTTGCTCTATATGCTCACCAACATTTGGTATTCTGGATTTTGGTCATTTTAAAGGTGTGCAGTGATATCACACTATTGTTTTAATATACATTTCCCTGATGACATATGATTTGGAGCATCTTTTTATATGCTTATTTGCCATGTGTACATTTTCTGTGGTAAGGTGCTATTAAAGTCATTGGCCCATTTAAAAAAAAAAGATTTTATTTATTTATTTTTAGAGAGAGGGGAAGGGTAGGAGATAGAGAAGGAGAGAAACATCAATGTGTGTTTGCCTCTCCCATGCCCCTTACTGGGTATCTGGCCCGCAACCCAGGCATGTGTCCTGACTGGCAATTGAACTGGTGACCCTTTGGTCTGGGGGCCCACACTCAGTCCACTGAGCTACATCAGCCAGGGTGATTGGCCCATTTTTAAAATCAGATTGTTGATTTTTGTCTTGTTTACTTTTAAACATTCTTTGTATATTTTATATAACAGTCCTTAATCAAATATACCTTTTACAAATATTTTCTCCCAGTCTGTGGCTTATCTTTTCATTCTTTTGAGAGCAGAAATATTTTATTTTAATGAAATCTAATTTCTCAATTCTTTCTTTCATGGATCATGCCATTAGTGTTGCATCTAAAAAGTCATTGTCAAAATCAAGGTCATCTGGGCTTTCTCTTATGTTATGTCTAGGAGTTTTATAGTTTCGTGTTTTACATTTAGGTATGTGATCCATTCTGAATTAACTTTTTTGAAAGACATAGGCTCTCTGTCTAGATCCACTTTTTGCATGTGGATGTCCAGTTGTTCCAGCATCATTTTTTGAAAAGATTGTCTTCGTTCCATTGTATTGCCTTTGTTTTTTTTCAAAGATCAGTTGACCATATTCATGTAGGTTTGTTTATGGAATCTCTATTCTGTCACATAGATCTTTTTGTCCATTCTTCATTCTTTCACCAATTCTACACTGTGTTCATTACTGTGGCTTTATAGGAAGTCTTGAAGTCAGGTAGTGTCAATCCTCCAAGTTTGTTCTTCAATATTTGTGTTGGCTATTCCAAGCCCTTTGCTTCTGCATAGAAACTTTGGAATCAGCTTGTGGACATCCACAAAACACATTGCTGGAATTTTCATTTGGATTGCATTGTCTGTAGTTCAAATTGGAAAGAACTGACATATTGACAACATCAAATCTTCCTATCCATGAATGTGGAATATTTCTCCATTTATTTAGTTCTTCTTTGATTTCTTTCATCAGAGTTTTATAGTTTGCCTCATGCAGATCTGGCACATATTTTCTTAGATTTATATCCAAGTACTTTATTTTGGGGGTGCTAATTAAATGCTATTTTGCTTCTAACTTCAATTTTCACTTGTTCATTGCTGCTATATAGCCAAGCAATTGACTTCTATAAATTAGCTTTGTATCATGTAAACCTGCTATAATTGCTTATTAGTATATTAGTATGAAAAGGGTTTTTTTTTTGGTCTGTTCTTTCAGATTTTCTACATAGTCAATTGTGATGTCTGCAAACAGAAAGTTTCATTTCTTCCTTTGCAGTCTGCATACCTTTTATTTCCTTTTCTTTTCTGTTACATTAGCGAGGACTTCTAGTACAAGGTTGAAAAGCAGCAGTTAAAGGTAATGTCCTTGCCATGTTCCTCCACAGGTGTTTCTGATTAGTATACATATTTTGTTTTAGAAACAGATTCACCATCTGATACTTAAACAGTTGGTTAATGTTGATGTCTGGTAAGTACCAGAGAGAGGTACTAATCATATGGGCTGTAGAAAGAGATGCCCTTTTGCAGAAGTTAAGGGATAAACTTCATTCCGGAGGATGTGAATCACTATCTTCTTTTTCTGGACACAGGGGGAAAAATGAGCCAGCAACTATCTATTCCTGTTCTGTGCCAGGTGCTCTGCAAGTTACCTTAGTATGTTATGTCATACAGCCTTTAAAACAAATCAGTAAAATAATTATTATAACACCCACTATACAGAAAAGGAAATAATTTTTATAACAGCCACTATACAGAACAGGAAGCCACATCTTAGATAAGCAAAAATAATAAAGGTACATAGCAGTAAACTGGTAGAGCTATAATCTGGAAAACCATCTGTCTCCCCTTTCCACCATGCTGCCTTTCTTGTCTTAGTAGTATGTTATCATAATTACCAGAATTTATTGAGTGCTTATGGTACATGTTCCTCTACAATTGCTGGCCCACTGAACCATTCAAATTGCTTTCATTTAATCCCTTCTTGTATAGACGTGGGGCAAGCTGCCCGTGGTCTCCTCACCTTCTGTTCCTGGGGGTAATAGGAGTGTCCTAAGTCTTTGATGGGTTGGCTTCTAGGATGACAAGACTCTGGGCAGAGTGTGAGGGCACAGAGAAGCTTCACTACAACCCAAGTGATTAATAAGCAATTGGCAGATGGTCCAGCAATGAGTGTGGCAACCAACCCAGACTCAGTGCCTACTCTAGCGCATGGAGAGACTGCCTGTGATAGAGGGCCCTGCTCTCTCACCTTGTCCTATTTCCCACGATCCTTCCTATCCACTTCTTTCATCCAGTGGGTGGCTTTTTTCCTAAAAATCTGGTTTCTTGAGGCAGGAGAACTTGTTGCAAGATATGCAATGAAGTCACCTTTCTGATTAGACCAATGCCTTTTCCCTTAATAGTTGAGTATTTGGCCACTGCATCAAGTGTGGGAAACTAATGTCCCTTTTTTGAGCTGAGAAAGGGTCAGGTCTTTGCAAAAGGATTTGGAAAACTCACAGGTGGGAAGGTGGGTGAGAAATACACACTTCCCACTAGCTAGACATTGAGTGAAGAAGCACTTTACATTTCTATTTTTTTAATGGTACAGAATCATTAATTATAGAAAGTTAGACAACGCTTATTTCCTGAAAAGTTCTTATTTCACTCACACACACATTTTGTCCCTTAATTAAATTTACACAGCTTTCCTCTCTTCTTTTCCTCATATTTCTGCTTTTCCTCTCCCTGCTTGCTCAACAGGAGGCATATTCAGGACAAAATTATATTCATTTCTATTCATTTACTTTGAAATATATTGTAGTCTAAAGAGGGATTTGGTTGAAATTAAGTTTTGAAGTGTGTCTCATACAAAGGTTTCTAAAGAACAATGAAAAGAGCCTTAGTTTCTTTCTAGGAAAAAGTGGGGTGTACATAAATTCTTTAAATAAAATGAAAAACTGGGTAGTTAAATCACCACATGGTTTAATATGTGAGCATTTGCCTGAGCCTTCCTGAACTCCTAACGTGCTTCTTTTTCTTTGCAGCGTTTTGTCATCACAAGCCACCACATGTCAACCATACCACATACAAAGCCCTCACGTACAAAATCGGCACCCTGATCAACTGTGACTGCAAGAAAGGCTTCCGTAGAATAAGCAACAGGTTGCCCTATATGAATTGTACAGGAAACTCTGGTCACTCTGCCTGGGAAAACCAATGTCGGTGCACAAGCATTTGTAAGTGTTTCCTTTTGTAACTATCAAGGGGGAAGGGAGCTGTAGCAAAGAGAGAGAGAGACAGAGCTCCAGCTTTTGTTCACTCAGCCTCATAGACAAAAACTGACCAGTCTGAACGATACAGTAATTAATTTTAGTAGTTCCTGGAATATTCACTTACTTAACAAATATTTAAGGAACATCTTCTAGTTCCAAGGACTGGTCTGGGTATGTGGGATACCCAACATTCAAGAAACATATTCCAGGGGCAGGCAGAGAACAGACATTACACTAACAATTACTGAAAAATAAAAAAAAAATAATTCTAGTTCACAGCAGCATGAATGCCATTGAACTGTACACTTAAAATGATTGGTATGGTAAATTTTATGTTATGTCTATTTTATCACATTTTCAAAAAATAAACAAGAATAGTGTGAATAAACCTATATAAAGAATACATATAGTAAAAAACCAATTCTAGTGGGCAATATCTACCTACAGGGCTGCGTTAGCTTGTTTGTGTTCTGATTTCCAAAGCTCACACTTCATACCACCAATATCCTGACTGATGAAATATACTTAACCTAGCTCCACCTCCAGAAACACAGCAGTGTGAATTTCTAAGAATGCCCCATGACCCCTCTTCCTCCCTCTCCTTTTCAGTTACCAGCTCTGCAAACCTAAGGAAAAAGTTCTAGGTACAAAATCGGGACCGATGGGAGAGGCATCTCCTCCCCTGACAAGGGTAAAAAGGAAATAGACGCTCACGCTACTGAAATCTAGAGTCTTACATATTACTAACATTTTTCACTCTGGGTGCCATGGGACCTTTTGGAGATTTCTTTGGAGGGGAAATACATAGTCAAGCAGAAATATGTTGTTAATCCAGGTTCTTCCCCAGCCAGTTCTGTCAGGAACTGGCATTCCAGAGCATGAGGAATATTCCCCAGAGGCCCCACATCCCCTTGCTGGGGTCAGAATAGTAAGCCACAGGCAGGTCAGACTGATGTGTGTGGGAGTGAGGCCCCAGATCAACATGAGGGAAACAGAGAGGCAAAGGAAATTGTTCACTTAGCATTTCTTTATGTCTGAATTTCCAAACGTGGCTTGAGAGCTCAAGGCCCTCATTACCAGACGTGACTGGCATCACTGGTGGACTGAGTCTCAGCCTCACGATTGCTGGGGAGAGCGAGAAGAGATTGCAGAGCTCCTTTCTCAGATATTGTAGGCAGATCGCCTCCCTGGAATGGAATTGATGGGAATGACCCCCAAGATGCTTTCTAACCCTAAATTGACCTGATGCCATGATTTTGCCATTTAACTTTCTTCTTTGAATCCTGAAAGTTCTCTCATAAGTCCAATTTCCCTACGAGGTCCTCTGTCCACTCCATGATATTAGAAAGTGGTGAACAGTGGTGGGTTCATGTCCCTTTATTTCTTAATCCTGGAGATGGTGTTGGTGAGTGGCAGTGACTTTTGTCCCACCTGAACCGTGTATAGACTGCATGTCAGGAGATTGCTGCTCTGTTGAAGTACCCCATAGTCTTTTCCCCTAGAAGATCCCTTCTTGAACCCTAAGTTAGAGTCCCAACTCCCCCTCCTTATGGTGCCCTTAATCAACTCCTTTGCCAAAATCTTCATAATGGAAGGGGGATTGTAGAGAGGTCTTCTCATTACTTTAAGATTGCATCTCTCTAACTTTCAAATGAGCTGCTTTAGGGAAACAAGAGAGTCAGTCAGTGGGTTGGTGAGTCAGATCACTCTTCAGTGCTGTCACACGTGCACCCGTGCACAGCCTCAGCAGGGTCGATGACCAGAATGGAGTCCCTCTGGGGGAGACACGCATATGCAAAAAATTCCACCAGAAAACCTCTCAGTCCTTTCAGAAACATGCTGAAGGCCACTGTCATTACACACACATGAATGCTGAAGGCCAGTGCTGTCCTGGGCTTGACATGAGCAGGACCCCCTGAAAATACCCCAAGGGTAGGGCATATGTGTGGGTCATCTTTGTAACCCTGGCACCTAGATATTTCGTGGCACACCACAAGCACTAGAAAGACACTTTCTGAGTAAATAATACATGAAGAAGGTTTATTATTATAAGTCTTTGTGAAGTTATTTGCTTCCTTTTGTTCATATTCTCTAGCCCACAGGAACATACAAAAACAAGCTACTCCTAAACCTGACGAACAGAAGAAAGGAAAAAACACAGAAATGCAAAGCCAAATGCAGCCCACAGACCGAGTTAACCAAGGTAAGAGGTGAATCCGAACAACCGTTGTCTAGCTGAGTACAAGGAGCCAACTTTTCTCTTGCAGGTATATGATGTGTTCCCCAAAGGAAGGAAGTCTATCCCACTATCCTCTCTTCTAAGGCAATCATGTCAACAAGAACTGTTGTATAAAATTTGCAGGTTATTGCCTCAGCATTTCAAGTCACTCCCACAGTAGCCAACCTGGGCTCTGGGCTTCTTCCTGGTTTGGGAGCTAGCTGAATATAATTCAATTCAATTCAATTCAATTCAATTCAATTCAATTCAATTCAATCCAATCCAATCCAATCCAATCCAATCCAATTCAATTCAATTAGCAAGTATTGGGACTAAAGGTGCCAGGCACTGCCAAAGAAGATACAAACATGACCAGCCGATAGTCCCTGCTCTAAGGAAATATTTTGTTTTTCCCTTAAGTAGAAGATAATGAACTGCCAGCAAAGCAATTTACTTCAAGGTGTTTCTCACTGTGGGGTTGTAAAATGTCCTGAACCATATTGGTGAGTCTGGAATTTGCAGACAAATATCTCCTAGCTAATGGGCTACGGATGAATGAACACCATAACTACCCAGTTACTGTGGCAATTTTCTACAATGAATCATATGGATTGAAGTCACCATAATATCAGGAGGAAGTAGAGCCCATTGGGAAAGCCTGAGCTTTGGGGGGGACCAGCTGACCTCATGAAACCCTGTGGCCCCATGCTGATTTTATAACCTCACAAAGAACTTTATCATAGTGTATATAATCTCACTTGAACCCCACGACCCAGTGAGTCAGGGAGCAGGAGTATTACTTCTTCAATTTACAAAAGAAATAGAGATATCGGGAAGGTAAAAGACTTGGCTAATTATTTTAAAAAACTAATTATTTTTAAAAAACTAATCCAGGGGCATTGTTGCAACATGAAATTTTTATCCATTTGCCCCTCAAACTTTGTAATGGAATGGTGTTTTAAAACACATTTGTTTGTTTTTCTCTACTTCTCCCACATTACTCTCCACAATTATTGAATTTTTTCTCAAAAGGTCAGTGTTTGTTTTCCTTACTCAATAAATAAGCAGCTGGTTCTGGTTATGGGATATTTCACAGATTGTCTTAATTAGGATGTTGTCATTTAAAAGAAGCAAACCCAGTTCAAACAGGTTCAAACATTCTGGTTTTCATTGGCTGTACAAGAAATTTTTTGAGCCTAAAACATTAAGTTCAGTCATGATTTGCAAGGTGCTACACCACAGCAGACCCTAGGACAGAACCACAAGGCTTCCTGCTGCAGCAGAGAGGTTACACAGAGTCTCTGTGGAGGTTATGTTGGGTAGTCAGGTTGTAGAAAATCTGAAAGGTCAGAGAATACATGTAGCTTCACGTGTCTGGGGATAGAGGATACGTGTGGTTCCATGTGCTCAGATAAGGGGTGGGGTGGAAAATCCTGAGATTAGTTTAGAGCAGGACATGATCTCTGGGGTTAAAGGTCAATCAGAGTTGGGTTTTGGTTGTTAAGTGGGAAGCTCTGGGCATGGGGAATTTTCAGAGGCCTTGATGGACTCAGGGAGGGCAAGCTTCAGGCACGGCTTGAATGGAGATCGGGCTCCAGTTCTCTGAGATTCTCTCAGCCCTTCTCTCCTCATGGCTTTGGCTTTGTCCCCAGCCCTTCTATCATGGTCCCAAGGTGACCATTAGCACAACCCAAGGATGTAACTTCCTCAATCAGCAGTGGAGATCCAGGGTTGTCTTCACTTTTCAGTGACCCAAACTGGCTTGAGCCTGCCCTTATCTCTCAGCTGAGACCTCCTTTCCCACTCCTGTCCACTTACAAAAATCCTCACTGTAGTCAGATGTAATCACTCATCCTTCTGCATAGCAAGCATCTGTTCCTTAACTCTAACACTCAGCATCTCCTGCCTTCATGTGCCTTTCTTACCCAATTGACTGACCCCTCCTGCAAGAGTGACTGGACCTTTGTGCCTTCCCACAAGGTACTCAGCAAAGTTCCTGACACACAGATGTCCTCAATGCACATTGGTTAAGTGAAATAAAATGAATGAACAAGTGAATAAACAAAAGAATCAGAACCAAGGTCCAGACTTTAAGAAGGGGAAACTTGGATTTACTCATATTGCTTCCCCAACTTGCCTTTGGAATTTTCTTTCCCCCTTCCAGGTCATTGCAGGGAGCCTCCACCATGGGAACATGAAAGTTCAGAGAGAATTTATCATTTCGTGGAGGGGCAGATCATTCACTACGAGTGTGCCCAGGGATTCAGGGCCCTACAGACAGGTCCTGCCAAGAGCACCTGCAAAATGATCTCTGGGGAGGCGAAGTGGACACAGCCCCAGCTCAAGTGCATAAGGGAAGGTAAGCATGGCCACTTCCTCGGTGTGGAGGGCACCTTCTTGAGTTCACTGCTTTGGTTTTTCCATCAGGCCAACCAGGGTGGCATTCTTGACCCATTACCTATGTAACCTTGGGCAAGCCACTTAATCTTCTTGGGTCTCTGTTTTTTCTCATTCTAGAAAAAAGACTAGATAAACTCTAAGGTCTCTAGCACTGAAGGTCTCCTGGACCCTGAGTGGGGATAAGTAGTAGGAGACAGAAGAGGAGATAAGGTCTCTTGAGTGTCCCAAAGCCCCCAGACCACTCAATGGTAATAATTCTCCCCCTTTCCTAGATGATTCTGAAATTTCACTTCTTCCTCTAAGCTACCAAGACTTCCTGTCATTCAAAAGGGAAAATCCTTGCCCTGGTGGGTGTGGCTAAGAGGATTGAGCACAGGCTATGAACCAAGCGGTCGCTGATTCGATTCCCAGTAAGGGCACATACTCGGGTGTGGGCCAGATCCCCAGTAGGGGGGGTGTGAGAGGCAACCACACATTGATATCTGTCTCCCTCTTTTTCTCTTTCCCTTCCCCTCTCTAAGAATAAATAAAATCTTTAAACAAAAAACAAAAACAAAAGGGAAAGTCCAGTCTGTAACCCACAGATTTCTAATTTACTGATATATAATATAAATCCATTTTTTGTGCAGCACTACACTGTTGGCATGCAACTTCCCCTGTATCATTCCCACTGGGCTCTGATAAAAGTGCAAATATACAGGGAAGGGATTTATTCAAGCACAACCATGCACACACACCCCCACATGCACACACACTCACACATACACACAACCAATCTATATTAAGGTCTCCTGCTATTTTCATTCTAAAATCGTGTTACTATTTCTACAATCAGAAGTTGCTTACATTTAACTATGGATTACTGGTTTCTTTGCTCACTACCCTTTCCCCAGTCCCATGTTTTCCTCTTGGATTCTTCGGGAACTCTGTGTTTCTTTCCCATAGCCTGTCTTCAGTAAGCCACACTGCTGGCCACAGCATGCTCCTGGTTTCCTTTGTAAAAGGATGACAAAGCTGGGCAGTATCCCAGGTAACTGACAATACCCATTAGGAATGGGGGACCTGTCAGAGAAAAGCTATGCTTTCATGCCTTTCTACTTCGTTTGATGGTTCATTGGTATTTGTATTATTATGACCTGTCTCCAAGCCACAGATGGAAACCAGGGCTGAGCAGGAGTGTTTCTCAGAGTTCTATGGAAAACCAGAATCACAACTAGACTTTCCTCTTACAGGGCTCTACAGGAGCCACTTATCCACCTCCCTGTGACTCTGACAGGGAGCCATGTGATGTGGCACGCACGGATAACATGCCCAGAACTGAGATTCACACATTAGCTAGTGTGTCTGAAGTCCACTGAGGAGGGCAGGTGGGGTTGGACGTGAGGCTCCCCGGTACGCCCACATTCAGTTACATAGCACTGCTTACTGTCTCCTCCAGGTGATGAAGAGTCTCAAGCAAGCACGGACACTCCTTGTGAGAGTGAAACTTCCTGTCCCTTAATAATGACAGGTACTACTACAGGTATGGCTAGAGTTTGTTTCTGTGAAGATAAAAGCTTGGCCATTAAATCATAACAGGAGAAAGGGGAGACTGTTTGCCTGGAGCAGCCCCTGATCCAGCAGATGGATCAGAGCTGCCCCATGGATGTTTAAATATCATCAGGCATCTGCGTCCAACCTCCCAACCCTCAAATGCTGGGAAGCAAGTGTCAGAAAGAGGAGAAACCAGACTGAGGGTGATGTATCGAGGCGGAAGAACGGAATGCTTGCACATGGCCTCCCCTTGTCTTTTACACCCCTTCCATCAGTTTCAGAGGTTCTAGCTCAGGGAGAAGCCCTAACACTCTCTAGCCTGTGCAGTCTGATAATGGCATAAACAGAGTATCTTCCCTGTTCTATTTTGCACAGATTTTGAAAAACATGCGGAAGTGACTACAACCCCAAAGATGTTCATACTTACCATCGAGTATCAGATAGCAGGTGGGTAGGAGCCACTTCTGTTACTGACGAAATGTACCCTAGTCAGAGACTGTGGGGCATGCTGTTTGGTGGGTAGACGGGTTAGTTGTTTAAAATGGCCCTCTATTTACACTTTATGTTTATAAAAGACTAATCCAGAAATTAACGTAACTTAAAATCACAGTAATCAGTTACAGTAAGTTCTGAGTGAAGTCTCAAACCTGCCCCAATCAGTTCCTCCTTGAATGGATTCTAAGGGACAAAATACCCCGTGCCTGTATGTGAGGGGTGAGGCGAAGGAGGAGGGAGGCAGTATAACAAGGCGAAGGAAAAAAAAACATTCTGTAAGCACTACAGCTGTTTCCTGGTGAGACGGGGGAAAAACATGCCTTGCAGCAAGAAAATAAAAAATAAAAAACGAGCTCAGAAACAAGAGCAGAATGTGATCACCGGGGGCTGGGGCAGATGGGGAGATGGTGGGCAGAGGGCACGAGTTTCCAGTTAGAAGGTAAGTTGGGCTGGAACGTACAACATGGTGGTTACAGTTAACAATACTGTGTTGCATGTTTGAAAGTTAAGAGGCTAGATCTTACCTGTCTTCACCACAAAAAAGAAATGGTAATTATGTGACGTAATGGAGGTATTAGATAATGCTACGGTGGTAATTATATGGCAATACGTAGGTGTATCAAACCAACAAGCTGTACACCTTATGCTTACATGGTATATATGCCAATTATATCTCAATAAAGCCAGCGGGGAAAGAAGAGAAACAGGCTTTGAGACACAGGCTTTAAGATAGATGGTTAGGTAGGTAGGTAGGTAGATACATATATAGATAGGTGGCACACTCCAGTACTAGTTGGGAAATATGAACATTTCAAGAGATGCTGAAGTGTTTATCATTTATCTTTATATTTCAGTATCTCTTTTACTCATCACAGGCCTCACTCAGGGCTGCTTTAAACTGAGGCCTGGTCTCTGAACCTTTCTAAAGAGAGGGCCTGTCAGCTGGAGCTCACCTGAAAGCCTTTTGAGGAATGGCGCCATGCCCTCCTCAGCCCATGCCAGCTCACCCAGTCCTAGCCTAGTCCTTGAGCCCCCTAAGAAATTGTCGGGGCAGGGAGCTGCACTCTGGGAGGGAAAATCGAAGCCGCAGGGCTCGCCTCTTCAGAAAATCCTTGCTCAGGGGGGATTTTCTGAGCTTGCTTCGTGACCTGGCCCAGGACATACCTTTGCTGAACTGCTGCTTCTCTGTCAACAGTGGCCGGCTGCATTCTCCTGCTGATCAGTATCCTCCTACTGAGTGCGTTCACCTGGCAGCGGAGATGGTGAGTCCCATATTAAGGAAGCCCTTGCCCCAGCTATCAGTGAAGCCAGAGTAGGAAAAGCACCAGGGCATCGATACCTATGCCCCCAGCCCACCCCATTGTCTTACTGCCCACCAGCAGTTTGGGGGATAGTAGAGGGAGAATTGGCCAGTGTACACACCCCAAAGAGTCAATCAACAAGAATTAAAGCCACAGGGAACTGGGAGAGCAAAGAAAACTAACGTTTGTTGAGCACTTACCGTATACCACCGGTGGCAAACACAAGGCCCACGGCTGAATCCGGCCCTCCACCTTGTTTTATCTGGCTCAGCACCTTGTTTCTACCCAGCAGCAGTGCTGAGCTCACTTAAC
>PVKM010022851.1:0-21410 GCA_004027735.1 Carollia perspicillata | reverse complement strand
CTCCTTTCCAATGTCTTGCTCTTCAGGCTTTCTGCCTTTAGTTAGGGAGGGCCTAAGTGCTCCTGTTTCCTCTTCTCTTTATCCTCCATGCTTTTGTGTGTTTGTTCTTTTCACAGTTCTAGTCCATCCTGGCATATGTCAAGAACCCATCCTGCTTTGTTGTTAGTATGGAGAAAATGCCTTAGATGCCTTTCTCGGGTTAATGTTTGAGTCACTTGGATAGAAGATTACCGTGAAAGAAGGTAGATTATCACATTAGTTCTATTTTTATTTTTATTTTTGAACTTTACTCATTATTCTAAGTGACCATAGGCTACGCTGTTTAAACAAACTAAGAATAAGACAGAAATTATATCCACTAAGATAGCTGAAAATTTTTAAAAAGATAGTAATGAGTTGAGATAATGAAGAGAAGTCAGAACCTCGTTCATCATTGGTGAGACTGCAAAATTATGCACCCATTTTGGAAAACATTTTTATAGTTTCTCAAAAAGATAAACATGGAATTCCTGCATGACCCAGCAATTCTGCTTCTAGAAATATACCTCAGATGAATAAACAGATAAATGATACAACAGAATCTTATTCACCAATAAAAAGAAATGAAGCAATGGCACATGCTGAAGTATAGGTGAAGCATGAAAACAGTCTGCTAGCTGAAAAAAGTCAGTCTTAATAGGCCACATATTGCATCATTATGTTCATTTGAAATATTCAAAATAGGCAAAATCAGAGAGATAAAAAGTAGATAAGTAGTTTTCATGAGGGAGAACAGAGTGATTGCCTATAGGCTTTCATTGTTTGTTTGTTTTTTAAGATGAAAGCAATCTAAAATTAGATAATGATGATGACAGAACAGCTGTGAATATACCTACATACTACTCAGTCATACCCTTTAAGAGTGCATTTTATGATATATGAAGATTTGGTTAGATACTTCATCCAAGAAAGTAATACAACTGGCCAATAAACACTAAAGGTGCTCCCCACCACAAACGTTCAGGTCTGCTGCTGGTATGTAGGAAGTTGAATGAGGGCCATCTCCACTTGTTCTCCTTTTCAGAAATGGCACTTCCAAGTCAAGCCCATTTCTAACAGCCTACTCTGAGAGTCAGGGCCAGTCTGATACATATATTGTAATAAATTTGTACAACAACAATTATAACAAACACACTCCCTAAGTTATAGTGCTATCTTCTAGTTTATTGGAAACTGAGTTTTGCCATTAGAATTACATGCATTTGGTTTTGTTTTTGCAAAACCTTAATAATAATGTCTGAGATAGGGGTGTATAAGAGAGGAGAGATATATGATATAAAGTGTTCTATTTGGTTACATTTAAAATGTTGACTTTAGATGTCATTGAATGTCCATATTTAAAACAGCTTATTTTGAAATAATGTTTTTAAGAAGGGTAGAATTCATACAGTAGAAAATGATCCTAAGCTATACAATAACTCCAAAAATTTTAGTCAAAGTTAGCAGGTACGTAGAGATGCAGACTCCATCTTAAAGAACATAGATAATCAGCTTTTTTAGTTTACACAATTGAGATCACCCTGTGTTTGCAGTTTGGGGGAGAATTTGAAGGGAATAGCTAATGTTTGACACTATGTAAACCTCTAGGGGTGCATGTGAACTTCCGAGTGAAGACAGTCGGGCGAAGATAAAGCCAAATGCCAGCCTTAAATCCTGGTTTCGCAAAGTGTCCCTAGTTTTTATCCATGTCTTCCAGCCGTTTGCCCTTGGAAGATGTTGAAGGCACTCTGGGGGATCTTTTTACTCCACCCCATAAGGTCTTTCTTCTTTGGTCTGTAAAATCAGAGCTTACCCAGGTAGAGCTGTAAATAAGGCCCCTCCTCACTGTGTCCCTTCTCTAGGAACTGCATTCCAAGAACAAGCTCATCTCTGATCTCCATGGGGTGAGAGAGGCCAGTCTCACTGACACCCAAGAGCTGCTGCAGGTAAAGGCCTCTACATGGGTTGTCTGCACTCAAGTCAGACACATGGCTGGGCCGGCTCACCTGAGCTCCCTATTTTGCTGTCCCCGCCCCTCCTTGCAAAGCCCCTGCAGGCCCCGGCACAGCTCCACTGTCTCCCAAAGCTGCATATCTTTCTCTGGAAATGAGTGCTGAGTCTCAGAAAACATGCTGACCACAGCCTGGGGAGGAAAGCTGATGCAGGGGTGCCAAGCCATCTCTCTGGGTCGCAGCAACACAGAAGCCCTTTTCCATGGTTCTCACACCTGCCTCAGTTTCCTCACCCCAGGTGGAGGTTGAGGACACATCTCTGATATTGATTTTAATTCTTCTCCTAGGATTTAGACATCCAATATCTCTCTATTAAGGAGTCTGTTCCTATCTCTTTTTGTCTCTACCTATGCATCTTTGAACATCAAGGGTAATACATTTCTTCTTCGTAAATGAGACAAGTATATCTTGATATTAATTAATATTGAAGAATATCTGTTTAGAATGAAAACTCTCAGAATAGACAATGAAAATAATGTATACACTTAAAACAAAGAAAAGACACTGTAGTTATCTAATATGCAGTAAATTTTAACAACAATTAGGGTTTTCAAAAAAGGGAGGAAACTACTTTAAGTTCCTAATGAGTACATTTAAAATTTACTGTATATTTGAGCTTTTTTATAAATGGGATGATCCACTATAGGCTAGGACTGAATGAGATTTATATTGTGCAATTCTTCATTCCTCAACATACAGTGGGAATTCCAGTTGTCAGATCATAAAAATCAGGTGTCATATATAACATATAAATTGTCCTTTTTTTAACTCAAGGAAACACATTTAAGAAACACCTAGCTTGATTATTTTTGAAATGGTCCTAAGGACTCAGAGAAGGTAAAATTATCAGCTCCACCAGATCTGCAGTGATATCACGTCTCACCCTTCCTATGAGCAGGTTGATTCTACTAAGAGTCAACAATTTCGTAGCATGATGTGCTTTGGGAAAACAAAATCTATAAGAGAGGGAGTCATAAATAAGTGAAGGCAAGTAATTATAATAGATTCATAAAAGTAAAAAGTGAAAGGAAGGAAATAAAAAATATTGATTAAATATGACTTCTAAAACAAAATATCACTCTAGTGTTCTAGTGGCTTTCTTTAATATTTTATAATGCAATTATTCATATGTACTAGAAGTTAATGTTCTAACAGTTCTGTTGGCTATGCATAATTAATGTGATTTTATAGAAAAATAAAAAATGCTAAATTTTAATAGAAAGGATAACCATTTATGTATTTTCCATTTATTTATCTGTATGTTTTATGTGTTACTAGACTTCACTATCAAAAATAACATGCCCAGTGCTCATAGCAGCTGCAACCCATTAAACTAATGAATTGGAATTATAGATTGTCTTAGAAATTGTCTATTCTGTGTCAAAATTGAATGTAAATCCTACAGTGAAAAGCCTTGACTTCATTAAATATAAGATATACAATGTGTTCAGGAAGATGTTAATAAAAACGACTGGGATATTTGAGTAATACATTGACTGAAAAGTAATATAAAGTTTAGACCAAAAATAGAAGCTACTGTGTTTTCTGTTGTTGTTACTTTTGGTAGAGTAATCACCCACTGCCAGTTATCTACATTTATAACTAACAGTGTTAGGTGTAAAATGATACCAACTGATTACTTAGCCTCTTACCCCATGGTACACTATGCATGTGCTGTGTGCACATATATTTTACTAGTGCACAGATAGTGCCTTGTGCAACTGTTTTTATTCGTGAATTTTGAAACAACAGCTACAACACTACCAACAAAATAGTGGGTGCCTACTTGGTGCCCAGTATTAGAAAGATACATTGCTCATAGACATGACCTGTCTGCACAAATAACTTGCAAAGAAATGATCTTATGCTTATATTGTCATAGCTAACAATTATTGCCAAGCAAAATGCATGTGTGTATCAGTCCATACAATTTCAGATACTCAATAGAACCTACCAGTCTCTACCAATCAATTTAAAGTAATCTTATTTAGGAAAATTCATATTCAAGTGTTGGGGGCGGATTCTGAGTTGGAGCACCCAGGTGTGGCCAGCACCTGAAACAAGCACTCTTCTCTTTGTTCACGTCTTATCTTATCTCTACAGGAGCTGAGCTGGGAATGGGGGATGTAGAGTCTATTTTTAGTACAGCGTGCTAGGAATGTAGAACAAGAGGGAAGCACTTCAGAACTTGCTGAAGTGTGTAATTCTTTGCTGGCCTTTTGTGTTTCCAGTGTGGAGTATACCTCACTGGGACCCTTAACTGTTGTCAAACTCTGCTGACCAACTTGACAGTTTGTGAGGTGATGGGAAACTATTTCATGCAGCCCGAGCTGGGCCACTCAGCAGAGGTCCTGTGGAACACAGCCAGCCCGTTTCCACTTAGATAGCCCCAAATTCCATATTCATAAAAAAATAAATATTGGTTTTGAAGTCTGTTCTATCTGATGGTGTCCTTTTATATAAAAATAGATAAATGGAACAGATTGTAGTAGAGGAAGTGGGGTGATGCCATGAAGAACACGGTGTTTATTGCCGGGGAACAGACAGTAGACATCTACTGAAAGGACTTTTTATAAGTTAGAAAAGCATTGTTGAAGGCTAGGAAAAAAAATAATGCTATGCAGCAGCAGATACTGAGTAAAACTGTTGCCTGTGCTGTGGTCCATGGACAAATTATGGGATATGACTATGGAGAGTTTTATATCAAGTGATTTCAAATTAATTACTTTAACAACATATCACAAAATACTAAAAACAGAGAGATGAACTAAAATAGGGAATGATATATTTTTAAGAAAAATGTAGAGAAAAGTTAAAAGAACAAGGGCTAGTTGAGTTCAAGTTTAAGGTTAGTTATCCTCAACCCCTCCCTGCAAAAGATTATTAAGAGGTGGCATGATGACAAAAGTTCAGGCCACTGCCAGTTGACCATGGCCTCAGGACAAAGATAGCAGAGGGAAGTCTGTGAGATCTTTCATAAAGACTTCAGAAATATATAAGATGATAGCTTATGTATCATCTAGGAATAGTCTCTAGGGGCCTTAAAGACATTGTTTTCACATCACTCTTTTCAGTAAACCAAGTGAAAAAGGCCTGGAAAACAAAGTGGTTGTGATCGTTTAAATTTAATCTTTATTGTATTTTTCCCATTACCATTTAGTCCTCTTACACCCCCTCCCTCCAGCAATCACCACTCTGTTGTGCATGTCCATCGGTCCTTTTTCCTTTTTGCTCAATCCTTCCACACTTCCCCTCCTACCTCCACTAGCTGACATTCTGCTCTCCATCTGAGTCTGTCCCCATTTTCCCTGTTCAGTTTTTCCGCTAGATTCCATGTATGAGTGAGATCATATGGCATTTGTCTTTCTCTGACCGGCTTATTTCGCTTAGCATAATGTTCTCCAAGTCTCACTTGGAAGTTCTTAATCAGCAAGTGACAGGAACAGTTATAAAACTATTTACCATCCAAATTCAGAACATTCTATATTTGGTCAATATCAATCTTCTCTTCTTTATAAAAAAAGGATCCTAGAAAACTTTTATTGTGGTCATTCTTGCTCTGATACCCTGTTTATTTTCCAGTATTTTTTACTTGCTTTGATTTGAAAGATTAACCATTGATGTTATTATAAAGATATTATCATCATAATGGTGATGATATAATGGTATTTTTATTCTTATATCAACTGATGCTTTTATATTTCCCTACAAGCTTCCTTTTATTCCACTTCATTTGTATTCATTACATTTCTTACTTCTGAAATTTTCCTCTAAAATAGTTTTTATTGTTCCTTAATTTTCTGTAGCAAAGTTATATTGGGTAGATACTTTAGCTTGTTGAGCCATTTAATATGAAAGTAGCAATATTCAAAAGCTATTCGCACTCCAATTTTCCCTCTCACTCTGCAACAGCTCCCATCTATTTTCACCTCCTCTTCCTGCAATAACATCTCATCTGAGTCTCAAATTCTGAAGGAAACATGAGTGAGGGGCTAAAACATTGAAAATGCTCTACTTCAGTGTCTCTGCTTATGAAAAGCTGTGGGGTTTTCTAACAATAGCTGCATAGCTTGCTTCCAAAATTTAATCTAGTATTAGAGTACTTTAATGATAAAACAAATGCTCCTGCTCTGGCACCTGTTGTTAGTGTCTATGAAATAAAGTGGAATATTTTTATTCCTTTATAGAGGAAATTCTGAGAGTATTGATTTCTAATTATTTCCCTTGAGCATCAGGACACTTACATTTTATCTAACTGATACACATGATGTAGCGGGTGAAATCATCATATGAATATTTCACAGCATAGTTACAATTATGGTATTTGGGTCTAATATATATATGTATATGGGATATAGTATTTAAGAAATTTCATGTAAATGATACTTTGCATCTACCTACTCAACAAAATTAAAATAACACAGAATCTTTAGAGAGAAGAAATATTTCTTTTTTGTATCACTTATGAATTATCAATTCTTAAATTGTTTTTAGAAATAGAATATGGTCCACTATGTTATTGTTTGCCATGAATTCAATTTTCATTGTACAACAAACTCATTTCCAAGTTTAATTAGAAAATTTTCTTATGTATTTACTATTACTTATTCTGTATTGTGTATTACCAAAGAATCTTATAAACTGTTAATGAATCAAATAAACCTAATTGATTCAATGTTCACTCAAGTTTATGAGTCTGATTAAGCAATAAGTATTTGCATACAAATAATTTTATGCAGCTCAGGTCCATTTAAAACATCACAGTGAATTTTATAAATTAATATTGACATTTCAATATTGTAGCATTCTGTAAACACATTATCTATAACAACAAAAACAAGTGAAAGTGTTTTTTAAAAGAAGGCAATTTAATTTCACATATGCATCTCAGGGTCTGTCACTGTGAGCTAAGAATAAGGGGGCTGGGTGGCTGGCTTGTGTTTGGGGAATTCAAAGGACAGAAGGGTCATTCATTTGGAGATAAAAAGCAAATGTGTGATAAATAAATGTTTGCTGGGCCATCTTTAACCACAGCCCAGGGAGAGGAGTTTGATCGAAGGGGTCTGGCTGGGCTCCCCGCTGTCTATCACACCTGCTTCATAATAAACTGTACTGGTCTATGATAATAGCTCTCTTCCTGGAGGAAGTCCTCTATCTAAATTCCTTTCAGGGAGTGAGATGGAAAATCAGAGGCTTTTTGTTTGTTTGTTTGTTTGTTTGTTTGTTTGTTTGTTTGTTTCTGAGTCTTTTGTTTCTTGCAAATAACCAAGATAAAAAACCAACATCCCAAAGAGGCATGTCTGGGACGGCAAACTCTGCTCCCCCTCATATGTAATCGCTAGGCAAAAAGAAACAGCTGTCTTGCCATCAAAGAGATATTTTTTCTTATGCAACTATTTCCTCTTCAAGGGCTTGTTTGCCTCAAGTACTCTAGAGAGTTGCCCTTGTTATGGTTCCTTCGGTCATGCCTTCTCCTCTCAGCTCTGCCTTGGACATCCTTTGTTTTTTTATTGATCCCTGTATGTTCCTAGGCATTCCTCCCCACCTGACATGATGTTTACGGCAAAAGAGATGCAAGAACACCTGAACTTTCTTTTATAACTCTCTTGGTTAATTATATGGAATTTTATTAACACTAAGATTACAAACACATGTATTGAATAGTTAAACTAAATAGAGAGCTATAACTTGAAAGCCAGTGATGGAGGTATTGATTCAGTAGTTCAAATGTCTACACACACACCAAAGCTAAACCTTCTTTAGAAGGGTTCTTATATATACTACCTAGATTTGTGATTTGTCCTTTTCTTTCTCATTTCTGAAAGTCCCATTTTTGAATTATTTCAAGGCATATTTCTGGACTTTTGAAAACGCATTCACTACCACAAGAATTGTTCTCACTGTATGATTCATTTCTTTTTGCTAACAAGACAATCCAAAGATAAAAAAGCTCACATCAGTAAATTTTAGAGGTAAGGATTATTCAGTCAGCAATAAATCCAGGTAGGGCTGGTCAGCTTTCCTATTCTTCCTCTGGTAATTTTTGGACCAATACAGGTGCACACACACACACTTGGGCAAATTTTAAAGAAAAAAAATATTACTATGGGTCAGCATGATAGAAGTTATTTAATTTTATATTCAAAATGTTAAATTAAATATTACATCAAATTCTCAGATGTCCTTGGCTTTAAGATAACATTGGGTTTACCTTTTTTCTCCTATTTTCCAACAGTATCAAAAGTCACTCATCCTGCATAAGAAATGCAAATGTCTCACCAGACTACAGAATTTTTGATGGGTCACACTTAGTTTTGCAAAAACTTTGAAATTAGGGTTTACTTGTATGCCGATGGACAGGTCAAATTCTTGGGAAGACCAGCTCTCCTTACTGATCTCAAAAAGTAAAAAAGAGGCATGCTATCTCTTTAATGACCTCTTTTTCAGAGTAAATTCCTTGGATAAGGGAAATTAATGTTTAAATTATGAAAGGACCGATGGTGATACTTTTCCCACACCTATGTTGCAGTGGGAGAGAAACTGACAAAAATGATCTCTTACACCAAACATACTGTTGAATTGACAAGATATGTCAGGAAGAAGCAGGGTATTATGGAATCATAATCATCCCTTAACAAGTTGACCACATGCTAGGCTTGCAACAAGATAGCTCCAGTGGTTAGAACCAAGTTATTCACAGCATAAGCTTGAATTTAGTACGAGCTGCACCTCTAAAAAAACTACCCAGGTATTCTCACATTTGTATTTCTGGCTACTAGAGGACTTGGTTCAGAATTAATAAAGTTCTTCATTGCATCAGCAAAAGCAAATTAAATCGCACATTGAAATATCAATGTGGGAGACGAACTGCTCATTCAAAAAGGTTACAACTAGTGCCTAATTAGAAAGAAAACATTTTGTCTCCTGCTGTGTAATGCTAGTTTCCTTTCCCTATGAGCTAATTATATCATTCATCCAAGTCTGAACTTTAAGATTGAATGGTTTATTTACATAAAGCTGGAACACATTTTTTAAAATAAAAAAGCAAGGAACAATACATACCTTTAAAATAGTATTTCTTTAAAATAGTATTTTGGCATTGGTGTAGCTGAGACCATGGTTGGTTAATTAAATTTCCTCCTGGCCATCAAAAATTCAGTCCTGATCAATGTAATATTAAGTACAGTAGAAGAGTGGAAATTATAGAAACGACTGAAATGATTTGTAACCTAGGAGAATTTAACTATTCATTTGAAAAATGATCTAAGTATATATGAATCATTAATTTTGACAATATGCACAAAATAGGCAACAATTTGTTTATTTTGATACAATTAACAATATAAGAAAAGAATAATGGTTTTGCATGCTAGAAGGACTCCCTCGTGCTGTCTGCCTTAGTCAGGTTTATATAATCAGTGTTATTCTCTTCACTGTCTGCCTGGTTAGTGGGCAGCTCAGCAGAGAAGGGATTGGACATTACTTGATCAGTGATTGAAATTGCCACTTTTCAAAATCTTTCCACACATTGCTATTTATTTCCTTAGGAAGCAAATGGACATCAGGAACCTTTGGGGGGAAAAAAACAAACTATAATCGAAATATGTTTTATCTGCATGTCTATGTCAGTATATCTATTGTATTATTATTAAAGAAAATCAAATTTGTTAAAATTAATTTTATTTTCAAAAATACATGTACAGCAATATAAAGTATACACACATTCTTCAGTGTTAATGGAGCTGAATTTAGAAACAAATTCATAGCCCATTACAGTTTATAGCCTCTCTATGTTGGTTGCCAAAACAATGAAAAACTGCTTCGTATAATCAACAAAGATTTGTCGACATTTACATGGTTGGACAAACTGGGAGATGGTACATTATAATTTTGTTGATAGATACAAGTGAGAAATTATAAAAGATTGGTGAAATGAATTTCTCATCAAGGCCATTTAGATAATAAAATTTGCCAGTGTATATGGCATTACTTCACAATCAGAAATTTACCTCATGAGTGGACATAAAACATAGAGTCTAAATGAATACTAGTGCGAAGTCAAACTTTAGCGTAAAGAGGAACAAAATATGTAAACATAAAACATTCAATTTGATATTTTTCAATACCATTTTAAGATGAAAACCACATCTACCCAAAAACATGTATTTGGACCTTGGGCTTTAAAGACACGTAAAACCAATGTCATGAGCTCGATTCTCAAGTTTAAATTCTCATTTGCAACAAAGTTAAGGAAATTCTATGAAATCAGCACCATGGAAGACACACAGCCCAGATGTTAAAATCTTTAAGAACACTATGGAACTTTATACAGTTCTGCATTATAAATATTTTTTTAATTTTACTTTTAATTATCTTGTCGATATATAATGGTGGTCATTCTTAAGCAGTGTTTATAGAGATATTCCTGCTCTATTTGTTAGATGTACAGCATTCCACTGTGTATTTGCCATAATTTAACAACCAGTTTTATATTTATCAAAATTATGGTATTTCCAATCTTTTTCTGTTACACTTATTGCTTAAAGAATAACATTGTACATTTGTCATTTTGTATTTCAGTGATAGTTTCTTAGAAGTGGCATCACCAGATCAAATAAAAAATATGTAATTTTTCTAGATATCATATTCATATAATAGAGATTAAACTTTTTTGCATTGAGCTCCATAGTCCCATTCTGTAAATCAATACGTTTTTCTAAAGCTCACACTGTTAGAACTTTATGCATTTTTCTTGGTCTCCGTCTTTTGTCTTTCTTCTTTTTGAAAACAAACAAAAAAACCCAAAATGTATACTACTTTTTAAAATCGGAATCTAAAAAAATTCAGGCAAACATGGATACTTAATATAAACAGACCATCTCTGCTTGTTTGAAATTAAAACAGAGCTACAAATGCAGGTGGTGGTGTCCAAGGCCCAGTGTTTTGATATAAGAGCCATACGGCTGTTTTTCTCCAACAAATATGGCAGACTTAAATGCAAGCAGCAGACAACATTGTTCTCCAGCATCCCAACGCAAATACTTCTGAGGATATATATGCAACTTTTGGGTGTGATCAGCACTTTGTAAGTCTATACAAGCCATAGATAATTCAAGTAAATTTAAAGCTTTCATTCTGAATGATGACTTTACAAGCTTCTTACAACCACTTTGTTACTCCTGTTACATAATTTAGAACAGTGGCTTTCTCCCTAATGTGTGATTGCTTCATGGGGAATTGCTATTTTATTTTGAGTTGATAACACAAATTCCAACTGCCAAGAAACTCATTTCTCTTAGAGCCAGAGATCTTTATTGTTTTCTACCAACTGAAATATACAAAACAAATGCTGGTATTATATTTACATTGTATATAGGGCAAATAGAGCTTTACCCAGAGTGGTCATAAACTCTTAACATAGTGCTTTCAATAGATCGGTATTGTTTTCCTTGGGGTCTAATAGAATTGAAAATGTGCTGAGAACGTGAAGGCATATTTTCTATTTGGGGCGCTTTGTTCCGTTTCTGCGTTATGAGAATCTTTAACTTTCTAAGTATTTTATATGCTCTCTTCCAGGGAGAGTACACAGTAGATAATCTACTCTGTTGTCAAAAAAGCTAATGCTACGAACTAAAACCCTCATTTCCAGAGTGGCATTACTTCCGTTTTAAAAGGAGGACAAAAACAAATACCGCTGGTTACTTTTCACTGATGCAAGTATTTGTCATTGTTTGTCTACTTAGTGCTACTAGTTTTTAAAATGTTATCTCTATTTCACAAAATATTGTATGATGGATGGCATTACACATTTTATAGGTAAAGCATGAGAACTTAAGACGCAGAATTATGTATTGTCCCGCTGCGATCTGGTGTGTGGACTGCGAAGCTCTTTTCGGCTGCTCCTCCCAATGAAGTCATGATTCTTGAACAATTTTACGTGTATTTCCTTGGGACATAGAAGGTTTTGTTATGAGCAGATGCTTTTATTGTGGTCATGTTATTTATAATTATACTCTAAGATTATATTTATATAAAGTAATTTTGCTAACAGGAAATACATTTATATACTTGTAGGCAAAAAAAAATGTTGTTGTTCCCTTAGGGCATTCTTTATGGTGATAATATTCATAAACAATGAAGTGAGATTGCTCAGCTTCAAATCCTCACAAGCTGGGTATGGCTGTGTGGTCTTGGTAAGTCATTTAACTTCTTTATGCTTCAATTTCTACATCTATTTAATTAGTAAATAATACTGTATAACTTGTTGGGCTGTGATAAAGACTAAAATACACATATGTGTACATATATCCATATGTACACATATATATACACACATTAGAATAGGTATGTGCTTATAATCAATAGGCATGTATACACATAAAAATGGTAACCAGTGCATAACTGATCTATTTAATAAATGTCGGATATTACAAGTATTTCTTTAAAAAACTTTGTTAAATATTTTCAGTACAGAGATTTCCAATTAACTAGCTGTTAATTTGTTGCTTCTGTTCCTATTTATAGAGAAAAAAAATCTTTATTCTGGCTGGTTCAAGATTTTATTCTACCTACAGGCCAGCCCTTCACAAAATTGTGAGGTAGGTAAAGATCCAACTTAGATCATTCACTCTCAAGTATGTTACCACTTTTGTCCTACTTCAGTGTACTTTTTGTCCACCTTTCAGGGATATATATATATTTTTTCTTATCATTTATTTATTTTTTTAAAAAATATTTATTTATTTTTAGAGAGGAAGGGAAGGAGAAAGAGAGGGAGAGAAACATCAATGTGTGGTTGCCTCTCACATAACCCCTACAGGGAGGCAACCTGGCCCACAACCCAGGCATGTGCCTTGATTAGGGATTGAACCCATAACTCTTTGGTTGGCAGGCCTGCACTCAGTCCACTGAGCTACAACAGCCAGGGCAGGGATATATATTTAATCTGATCTGCTTATCCTATGTGCTCATACATTTATTCACAATAAAAATTTTGAGCTTAACATGATAATTTTATAGTTGTATTTAAATTGAAACATGGACTGCAGAGTAGGTAATGACAGCTACAAATATGTAATTATTTAACTCTGGAATTTTAGGAATTCTGGAACAAAAATTTTAGAGTATTTGGCCCAGCATAAGCCAAGATTTTGCCCGTGTTGTTACTTCTGCTGAGAACTCTATTCTGTCTTTATACAAGTAAGAACATACTTAACCTAAGAGTGTAGCTAAGAAGATGTCCATGGCTTCGGTGTCTGTCCTCACCCTTCTCTGGGCAGGGTTCTCTACCACAGCAGTGCCTGTGTCCTCTTAGCATTTATCACAGTGGCGTAGCTTTTGTCTATTTTTTTATTTCAAATTTTGCTCAATATTTATTATTGTTTCTTTCTTCCACTGTTACAGATTAAATTGTATCCCCCAAAGAGAGATGTTGAAACCCTAGCCCCCAGTACCTTAAGTGTGACCTTATTTAGAAAAAATATTTATAGAAGTCATCAGGTTAAAGTCAGGTCATTAGGGTGGACTGTCCTCCAATGTGACTAGTGTCTTTGTAAGGTGGAGAAAAATGAACACAGAGACCGAGAGACCCAGCTGGAAGAGGCCGTGAAGGAATGCCTGAGGCTAGCAAAACTAGAAAGAGACCTGGACCAAATTTTTCTAACAATCTCCAGAGGAGTATGGCCCTGCAACATCTTGATTTTGAACTTCTGGTTTCCAAAATAGTGAGATAATATATTTCTGTTTTTTCAAGTCCCTTGGTTTGTGCTACTTTGTCACAGCAGCCCTAAGAAATGAATGTACACTATTGTGGAAATTCTGTGTGAAAAGGGAGCTTGTTTGACTTGATTACAGCTGTTTCCTCAGCTTTGTCTGCAGCCCAGTTGTCTTAAATGACAATGTTGAAAAGTAATGAATGCATATTTGAATCAACAGGAAAGGAAATTAGAAACAAGGAGAACACCAACCTCAGTATAAGGCTTTAAATTATGCAGTGTATCTTTAAGAGCAAACACAAAACCATACAAAAGAAGCAACTTTCTCAGGGGAAAGCAATTGGGAAATCACATTCTCAGGGAAGGAGCAGATTTTAGGAGCTACCATTCTAAAGCAATTTTAATATTCAAGCTAATAAAACCCACAGTTGATGACTTAAAACACACAGATTTTTTTCAGTATTTCTTATCCAAAGGTTAATTGCTTGAGCTAAGTGACTCATTACATACATTTTCCAAAGATTGGTTTTAAATTCGGGAAAGCTTGTCATGTTCACAAAAGCTGAACAGCAATAAGATTCCATTTTAGTAACTTTTCATTGTTTATTAAATGACTGTATTAAACACTAAAGTGGTTAACAAGTGCACTCATTAGAAAAATTGTATGTACTCCTAATGAAAGTTATTGCAAAGTACTGTATTCATGTCAGAACCACATTACAGAAGAGAAAGGGCGATGGTGCCAGGAGACTCTCCTGACTGTTCCTGACTAAATTAATTTAGATCACTGGCCAACCAGGGTTGATGTCCCCTGGATACAGGACAGCATAGCAAGCCCACATGTGTATGGCCTATGACTCTTTTCATGAATCAGAGATTCTGCCAAGATACTTGCTGTATATCGGTATAATATTTCCGGAACCGAATGCATTTGTACTTTGTTCTTAAGAATACATTTAGAATTAGGCATTTAATAATTTCAAATTCTGGCATAAATTTTCACCAAAACAAGAATCAAAGAATGAAAGCCACCAGCTTCTAGAAAAATCCAAAGCAGCAACAAAACCAAGAAATATATGCGTGTTTCTAACCATTGTACTCTAAAAGTAGAGTAAATGTTATGTTTACACTTAAAGCAAAAATAAAGAGTGATAACTGTTGAAACAAGGAGTATTAATGTCTCGGGTGCATTAAGGATCTAATGTACTATGTAATAGACTAGAATAAATGGTTAATCTGATTTGGATTTGGGTTAAACTTCTTTGGTTACATTGTTCATCTATTTTAAAATTAATTTTTTCTCTGTAACAATGGATATAAAATTGTTTATAATGACTTAGGGATGTGGATGGGATACACCATCAAAAGAATTCAGTGCATTCTTGGCACTCCAGTGTACCAACTCCTTCTCTGCTCTGTGAGCCTCCTGAGGAACTGATATACGACGGAGAACCATCTACAGGGAGACCCTGTCATAGGGCACAGATAACACACCAACCAATGGTTGCTGGTGCCAATTCAACACCAAAAGAAATCCCCGGCTGGGGTGTATTGAAGAGGAAATCTTTACTCCGTGCAGAACCAATCAAGTGGGATACGACACAGTGGTGAGCTGACCCAGTGCCAAGCCCTTTTCCCACTAGACAGTTCTGCGCTAAGCCTCCATGGTCTGCTCCACTCTGCTGTGTTCTGCTCAGGTCTATGCCAGCCTGCTGTGCTCCGTTCTGTCAACACATCTCCAGTGTTTCAGCTCAGCCAGGGAAAAAGTCCTCGGTGGAAAGGGAAAGTGTGCACTCAGAGCCAGGGGAACAGCTCTGATGGGATGGGGAAAACCTCAGTTGTATTGGTCGAAATAGGTTTCCAGGAACTGCTTTGTAAGGCCTGGCTCACATGGCAGAAGCACAGTGCTAACAGGATGCTCAGAGCAGGCTTCTCCCTGGAGTGCAGTTTGCAGAGAGAGACCCCTGTGAGGAAATGACTGCTAGGTTCTCGCTTTTAAACATTTGAGCCCCGTTAATCCCCAGGACAATATAAAATTTGGGGATGAAACTGATGACATAATATAATTTATATATTTTTAATATTACACATTTTGTATATTTATTTCTAAAATAAACCCTGGTATACCACATACAATTAAAAAAATAAAGTTTCTAATATTTTGCTATGGGAATGAAATAATCAACCTAGTATTTGTCATAATTTAATTAACACCCAGAATACAAGCATGATTAAATATTTTTTAAAGTCTTGAAAAAATAAAACTGTACTAAAGCACTACACTAATACAATATAATGAAAAAGAAATTTCATGAGTGCTTTTCTTTCTTATTGTCAGTTTTCTTCAAATAACCAGAGTATCTCAATAGTTAACAACATTGTGCTGAACATTTTTATTTCCAAGAACAATTATTTTAATGAGCCTTTTACTATTGCATTTTTAAAAGGACACATTTATTTTTTTCTACTACGTACAATTAAATAGACATTATTAAAAATACCCTGACTTTAGTGGTGATGAAATGGACATGGCACCCAGCTCATGTAACAATAGCAGTCCAGATGAGAATGTGTGCAAACTCAGAAAACTCTCATTCTTAACAATGAAAATGTATTTTAATTCTGAATATAGACCATCAGTAATTGTTAGTTTTCATTGGTATAAAAACCCAAGTCCAATATATATTATGTCTCTTCATTATTCTTGTTCACAAATGAAACTTAATTTCTGCTTTGGCAAATTTTTGCAGTCATCTGCTAGGTTCTTAATTATAAAACCACTTGTAATTTTTAAGAAAGATATTTTAACAATATTTAATGCTTTTTTCACATTCTTGTGTCTCTGTTTTTATCCTTGTTTTTATTTTATTTGCAAACAAATCCAGCAGTGCAGTTTGCAATTCCAAGTTGGCAGATATTTCTAGATTGGACACATTGCTTGTAAACTATTTTAAATTTTCAGAAAAAAATAATAGTGAAACTCAACTATACTTCAAATACTTGCTGCAGTCTTGGCCTTACAATCTTTAACCTCATTTGATGTTTGATCCTTCACAATTACTGAGTGGTTCTTTAAGTTTTGGGTAATTGGTCTTAAAAGTTTTTCAGCTGGAAACAGCTTTGAATATCACAAGATACATGATTTTCTTGGTGAATTATCCTTTGAGAGACTTTTCCACAGGGGCCTATATCTCTTTGAGTCCTGGTAACAAATTGAGACAGCTCATCTCTAAGCATTTGATAACTTGATTTTGTTAAGGTGTGTGTTTACCAGAAATGCTAGAAGAGGGTCATTTTGTTACATAGAAGTTTAGGAGAAGAAGGAAGGGTGGAGGGGGTCTATAGTAATTGCAGTAAAAGCTCATAAATAACTTTGATTAACTGCCTCTGGCCATGTATCTGGTTTTAACAGGACAACAAGAGGTGGTCTGGAACAAGATAAAAATCCAAGTTAACAGACCTCCACTCATACCTATGCTTAAGAGGTCATTCCCTGCCTTGGAAGAGTATGCACCACCTCCTCCCATCAAACTGACATGTAATTCCCTCATCCTGCCCCATAATCCTAAGGGTGAAGTGACTACACGCCTATGCCTTTCTCATTCATCTCGGCTAGGCCCATTTTCTTCCATGAGAGTGTATCACTAATAAATTTGCTTATAAACTGATAAACTTGCTCATCTGTAATTCTTCACTGCCCTGGCAAGAAGAATTGAGACTCCTGCAACAATTTTACTGTTTTTGTTCCTTAAGTTAGAAGAACTTGGTGTCAAAATTGCCTCGTCTAGTGTCCTTTTCCCATTTATATTCCAGAATTGCTCTTTCTGTTCTTATATTTGCTGTGTAATAAAGCAAGGCTGAGCAAAGATAATGTCTTTATCTTTTAATCCATGCCTTGCAGTAAAAACATTTTATTTTTTCTAATTTGATGTATTCTACATATAAATAAGTTTACTTATTTAATTGAGGCTGGACATGGGAGAGAACCTCAACAAAACCCCTGGGGCCAGTGTGTAGGCAGTATCAGATTCTTCAGCCCTTGGTCATAGCTCGCATGCTGCATTATACCTCACACTCAAAGCAGGAAAATATGGATCTTATTAGGAGTTGTCTATGAAAAGAAGAAATGAAGATCTGTCATTCAAAAAATATTTATTGACTAGACACTGAGAAACACAAAGATGTTATCCTCAAAAGTTCCCAATCATGTCAGTGAGAAAGGCAATAAGTTACTTCTTACAAGGATTTGTGCTTAAAACTCAGTAAACAGAGAAGAGGGAAAGGGGTGATCTGGTGGAGCAGGTGGCCTGCACCTGAGGGACCCAGGGACAAAACTTAGGGGCCTGTGATTTTGAAGGAAAGACACTCACCATTATTTTCACTAACCTCTTAACAATACCTTTTCTTTCAACTTATTAATATATCACAGTAGTGTTTACAGTGTCTCTACATTGTCACTAACATAAACTGTATTTACTTTCCTATGACATTATATTTTCTGCAGAATTTTGAATCTTTAATGCTTATCTTTTTTTAAATAATGGTACTTATTACACCTCATGTTAGATATTTTAATATCTCTCAATAAATAGAGTATTTTAAAATGTATTTGCAATTGTGATTGAATTATTTCCTTTATTATTGTTTGTATTTTATTTTATACATTAAAAAATCATTCTCAGAATGGGTACATAGGCCACACAAAACTGCAAAAAATATTCATGATTTTTTAAAATTTGATCTACAGATATCCTTTAGTTGGAAAAGAAAAAAAAATCTTTAGGGAATACCTACATATAAGAAAGATACCATGCTATGAGAAAAGAATGTTGAAGGTCAAAAGAGAAATAAGAGAGTCTACAAACAAGAGAGACAAAGTTTTGAGAAAGAGGGACTGATCAAACTGATCAAGGAGGCAAAGTGCAGTGAGAGCCCAGCTGTGCGAGAGTGGGGGAGTGGTTGTTAAATTTGTTAATTTGCAGAGAAGTGAGAAACCTGAAGGTTGGGTACTGTACAGGAATTGTCCAGAGGTAGGCTGCATGAGGTGACCGAGCTCAAATCCTACTTAACATTTCCCTAGTCCATGACGCGTCTAAAGGAAGAAAACTGGACAATCTGTTGGTCCAGATTGCTTTAGGTGATTACATGTCTATGTGAAGCAAGTCTTGTTTCTCATTAAAATGTAATTGACCCCACATATCACATTATTTCCTTCTGGAATTGAGGCAGGATTGTAAGAAGCTAGTAAAATTCCTGGGCAAATGGAATGGGGAAACAGACAAGAAAATAAAACAAGGCCAGATAATTGAAGCTACTTAAAGCCCACTGGTGAATTCGAAGAACTTATCTCCCCTAACCAAGGACACTTTTAAAAGAATGGTGTATACCGCTCTTCCCTAACCAAAGAACACGTAGTTTAAATCTCTCTAGTCTGGAAGATAAAGAACAAAGACCCAATTAATATCATTTGTGCCAACTAAATCCAAGGACAGATGAAGTCAAGAACAAATAACAAAAACTGCTTTAAAAGCCAGACAGACCCAAAATAAGAAGAAAACTATATTGTACGCCAACACATATTCCCAAAAACCACCCACATACCCATATTGATACATCAGCATACTACAAATGCACCTAGAAATCTGATGAATATTCTGCTGAAAGCCTCCCCTAAGATTCTCCCTCCGATGAAAAAATAAAAATCCCTCAGGAAAAAGATTCAGTGTGGGCTCACTGTAGAGCATGCCCATGCCCGAACTTTTCATTCCTCCTGAACTCTGAGAGTCCCCAGAAGACTTACAGCCAGGGAAGCCATGGGCAGCGGCAGCTCAACCCGTGCTTAGCCCCCTGATTCTGTCTCCAGGGTCCTTTTCTTTCTGACTTCCTGGTAAGCCAGCAGCAGCCCTACCTTGGCTCCATTCTGTCTCTGTACTGCTCACTTCCCAGTGAGCTAAGAGCGGCCTCACCCTTGGCTCACTCCTTTCCTATAATTTTCCTGAAAAGCCAAAGCAGAGCACCATCTAGGCTCTCTCCCATTACTTCTTCTACCCCAATTTCATTCTTTGTTCCCCTGTCCCCAGCTTTAATAGATGTACTTTCAAAATCACCTGAACCCGTGTTGTGAAACAATTCATAGATGAAGTCAAATACCCACACATTGCAGGTTGGCCTTAGTCAGACCCACTCTGGGGTGGTGTTTGTTCAGTAACAGAATCATTTGCTTCTACACAAACAAAACCTCACTCCCATTGGCTTTGATGAGTGGCACTTTCTTATTACAACTGAAGTTTAGATCACCTTATAAAATATCTCCAAGCAAAAGATAGCACATGTTTCTGACAGCATGGACAGACCTTAAGGCATTACCCTAGGTGAAATAAGTCAGACGGAGAGATAAATACCATATGATCTCCGTTATATGTAGAATCTTCTTTTTCCTTAAAAAATGAGCTCATACATACTTGAAATGTATTGGTGGTTACAAAAGGTGGGAAATAAGAGGTGGGAAAAGTGGATGACAATTGGTCAAAAGTTATAAACTAATGGTTGGAAAATAAATAAATCACGTGGATATAAATCACGTGGATATAATACACTGCATGATGACTATTTAAAACACTCTATTGTACATTCGAAAGTTATTAAGAGAATAAATCTTAAAATTGTCATCAAAAGAAAAAAGTGTTACTATGTTTGGTGAAAAATGTTAACTGGATATATTTTAGTGATCATTTTCAATATTATATTATTACATATTATACCTAAAACTAACATAAAGTTATATATAAATCACATTTTTTAATTAAAAAATAAAAATGCTACAGAATCTGAGATACTTTCATTATGAGTCCTCTTTAAGATTAATACTACTTCCACAATAAATCACTTTTTTTAAATACAAATACTGCTGCACGTTAAATTTGTTTCATTAGGCCTTACGTTGAATTATTCCATTGTATTTTTGACTTCCTTTCACAGAAGTGAGAGCAAATTATACTGACTACTTGTCAGATATAAGGGGAATCTGAAACCAGCTGATCGGAAGGCACAATAAAGTAGAGGAAGATTTTACACATCTGGGGAAGGCAGTGAAAATCAGGATCAAACAAGTTCAGCATTATTAAAATATATATTAAACATAATTATGTTTACACACTTGCATTTAATTTTGTAAACATTGACTGTGACGTATCATACTTAGATGTGTTCTAATGTTTGTTTTATGCAAAAATTTAAAATATGATTTGTTGCATTTGAGATTAATATGATACATTTCGCTGATGTCTTCAAATAACTTTCACTAATCATATTAGCTGAAATCATATTCAGTGAGTAATAAAAGTGGCCAGTCTCCTCAAATATTAAAGGAGGCCATTGTCTCCATGGTAACATTTGCATTCATAGAACTACATGTGGTACTTGTATGCATGTATATATGTATATATATCCACAAAGGGTGAAAATGAAATTATGATACATTGTAAAAAGTTCGTAACCTTAAGAAGTCTTCAGAACTGCAGACTTTCCATTCTATGAAAACATCAAACATGAAACTATTATATTTCTTACCATGGCCAAAGAAATAGATCAACTTGCTGTTTTAAGTGACACTTTGCCCTGCTGACTGAACAATAAGACTCAGCAGTGACCTCCAAGAGGGTTTCAT
>PVKM010022850.1:0-21447 GCA_004027735.1 Carollia perspicillata | reverse complement strand
TTTTTTGTTTGTTTGTTTCACTTCTTCCACCTAGGCAAAATGTTTCCATTTGAGGACTTTTTTCATCTGGGGAAACAAACAAAAAAGTCACTTGGGGTAATATGGAGTGAATAGGAAGGGTGGGACCCAAAGGTCATGTTGTTTTGAGTCAAAAACTACTGAACACTCAGCTCAGTGTGGGCAGGTGCACTCATAAATCACCCACCATGACATGGGCAAACACATGGAAAGAGTCTTCAAAAAAATTTCACTGAAGCTGAACACAGCCTCTCACAACAAGTTTACCAGCTGGTAAACTGATACAGATGGGTTTCTAGGACACTCACTTAGTGGAGAAAGCCTGTACTACAAGGGGCCCACCCTCCACAAGGTAATTCTGTGGTTTTTTGGGTCCTACCTGATATGTATTATTTCAATTTGGATGTGGTGGTGGGGGTCGTAGTAAATGAAGCATCTGCTCAATTCCACCAGTTCAAATCAGATAAAAAATACTGAAGAGGGCCCTGACTGGTGTGGCTCAAATGAATTGAGTGCCAGCCTGCAAACCAAAGAGTCACAGGTTCAATTCCCAGTGATAGCACATGCCTGGGTTGTAGGCCAGGTCCCCAGTAGGGGACACTGCAGAGTCAACCACACATCGATGTTTCTCTCCCTTTCTTTCTCCCTCCCTTTCTGTCTCTAAAAGTAAATAAATAAAATCTTTTAAAAAATACTGAATAGTTTAAAAAATAATTTTGTGAATGTGAAACTCCATTTTTTATTTTTTAACATTTTTATTGTTGTTCAAATACAGTTTTCTGCCTCTCCCTCCACCCCTCCCCATCACCCCAGCCCTCCCCACCTCCCTCCCCTATTTCCACTCCCCCTTGTTTTTGTCCATGTGTCCTTTATAATAGTTCCTGCAAACCCTTCCCCCTTTTCCCCTATAATCCCTTCCCCTCTCCTCTCTGGTCACTGTCAGCCTGTTCTCAATTTAGTGTCTTTGGTTATATTTTGCTTGCTTGTTCATTTCATTGATTAGGTTCCTGTTAAAGGTGAGATCATATGGCATTTATCTTTCATCGTCTGGGTTATTTCACTTAACACAATATTCTCCACTTCCATCCATGCTGTTGCAAAGGGTAGGAGCTCCTTCTTTCTTTCTGCTGCATAGAGTTTCATTGTGTAAATGTACCACAGTTTTTTGATCCATTCATTTACTGATGGGAATTTAGGTTGCTTCCCAATTAAAAAATGGGCAAAGGACTTGAATGCATACCTCTCCAAGGAGAACATACAGAGGGTCCAGAGACATATGAAAAGATGCTCAGTATCTCAAATTAAAACCACGAGATACCACTGCACACCAGTCAGAATGGCTATCATAAACAAAGCAACAAACAACAAATGTTGGAGAAGATGTAGAGAAAAGGGAACCCTAGTGAATTTTTGGTGGGATTGCAGGCTGGTACAACTACTATGGAAAACAGTATGGAATTTCCTCAGAAAACTAAAAAGGGACGTGCCTTTGACTCAGCAATTCCACTGCTAGGATTATACCCTAAGAACCCAGAAACACCAATTCAAAAGAACCTATGCACCCCGATGTTCAGAGCAACACAATTGAAACTCCCTTTTTAGAGGAAACAACCCTTTCACAAGAGTGTAGAATAACTGGAATTCAGAGTGTCAACGTGTTTGTCAGAGTGCCAAAGGTGTTTGTCAGTAGTACAGACAGACTCTCCTGAAGGCACGTGGTTCTCAGACCCTTCTTGACACTAAATAGAAAATTGACCACATCATGGTTATAAGCTTCAATGTAGCATTTTCTGCATATCTAGAGATAATAAGCACATTTTTTCCCTTGGACTGAAGAGCTTTTCTTTCTAGGGGGATAAAACCATCCCTTTCATTATGAGGCACCATTTAAACTCTGAGAAAATTTAGAATTAAATACAGAATCTAAGGTGTCAGTCACAATTACTGAATTCAAACTTTTTTGAAAAGTTTAGGAAAATACTATTTCGATTAGGGCTTCACATCCAGTGCAAAATAAAATGTTCACTCTATAAAGTGAAGAACACGGCTAAACTAGTCCAGGTTAAGTGTCTATGTAACCTGAATGGCATGTCTCCTCGAACAACACAGAGCAGAGGAACTGTGTAGAAAAGATAGGAGCCACTGCCTTTCCAACCTTACAGATTTGAAAATATATGAAAAGGTCACAAATAAGAAAAGATTTAAATATTACAGCTTTATATGAACAGGTCAGTAGGAACTCATTCTCCTTCTCAATTTCCTATTCGTACTCCACTAAGGGTACCTTTGCATAACACCGATATAAGATCACAGGAAAAAAGTTAAGATGGAAAAAATCACGCTTACTTATACTTTTTAATGGTGTTACTTCCCTGATATCATTCACAAAGTTTATATCTGTATTCTTTTCTCAAAACTCCTTAGAGAGAAGACATCATCAGTTAAGCAAATTCAAAGCAATATTGTAAAAAAATGCGAAGTTTTCCTTTGTTTATGCCCACAAATCTCAGTTCACACTCATTTTTACTATTTCAGGTACCTAACGTTGTTTAATTTTCCTCCATTTTCTTGGTCCTAGTAAGCCAATATTAGAATCGAAGGTAGTTAGGTAAGTAGATAAATAATAGATAGATAGATGATAGATAGATAGATAGATAGATAGATAGATAGATAGATAGATAATCAATTTCAGATTGCAACAGAAAGGAGGGTAATCATAAATCTTTCTATGTTGATTTTTTCAAAATAACATTTTAAATATTGCAGACCAAATACACTCTGAATTACGTTTGAATTGTTTCTAGCAGGTTCTTTTAAAAGTTAAATGTTTTTTCTCTTTTTTCTTTTTTTTAAAGATTTTATTTATTTATCTTTAGAGGGGAAGGGAAGGAGGGAGGGAGGGAGAGAAATATCAACGTATGGTTGCCTCTCATGCGTCCCCTGCTGGGAGCTGGCCTGCAACCCAGGCATATGCCCTGACTGGGAATAGAACCGTAGTTGTTTGGTTTGCAGGCCCGCGCTCAATCCACTGAGCTACACCAGCCAGGGCATAAAAAGTTAAATGGTTTTTCTTATTGAAATTTTCAACTGAGAAATCTGGGACCTCACAATAGTGTTTTGGAGGAAGAGGTGTAAGATTGGAGCGGGTACACATTATGATATGTGGACACATACACATTTATTGTCTCTTACACTACCAGTGGTATTTTATTTGGGAAGAGTAGGGAAAAGAAGTAGTAAGTGTGCACACATGCACACACAAAGGGTCTGTAAACTTAAATGAATATATGTTTTCACTAATTTCTCACTGAAATTTAATATTAACTTATGTTGTAAATTAAGGTAACAAACTACCTTAGTATTAGCAGTTCCTGTGAATTCCTCTTCAGTAGAGGTCAGAGGTATCTTTTTTAAATTTTTTAAGTATGTCTATTGAGAAAGAAAAACATCAATGTGAGAGAGAAACATCAATTATTTGCCTCCCATAGGTGTCCCAATCAGGGATCAAACCTGCAACCTATGTGCCAACCAATATGAGTCCTGACTGGGAATCGAACCTCCAACCTTTTCTTATAAGGGATGAAGCTCCAACCAGCTGAGCCACATGGCCAGGACAAGGTCAGAGGTATCTTTATATCACATTATAGTTGTTTCACATAGCTCATAACATTATTTACACACACAAATAATCAATATTGAAGTATTTATTGCTGGATTTCATTTAGTGTGCTATCAAAAAAGTAACTGAGTCATTTTACTAAAGGTAAATAAATATTTTTTTAATTATACTTTAATACATTTTCTTTTCTTTGTAATCCTCTATATAGTTGACCCTTGAACAACATGGTGGTTAAGAGAGTCAACCCCCACAAAGTTGAAAATCACATACAAATTTTGACTTCCCCAAAACTTACTACTAATAGTCTATTGGTACCAGAAGCCTTACCAAAGCACAGTCAATGGACTTGTATTTTGTATGTTATGTGTATTATATACTGTATTCTTACAATATACTAAGCTAGATTAAAGAAAATGTTAAGGAAACCATAAAGAAGATAAAATATATTTACATTATTTATTTAAAAATTCACACATAGTGGACTCACACAGTCCCAATGCATGTTGTTCAAGGATCAACTAACTGTATTTTACATCATAAATAAATTTAGAACATTTTTTTCTGAAATGGAGCCTATGGCTTCATTCTATTGTAAGAAAAAGGGGCCTATATGACAAGTACAAAAGTTTAAGATCTTCTATATAAAGATGACTTTTAAAGACATTTTTGGCCATTTTCTGTTGTTCCTACGTCTCATTTTTTGATGATCAACAACAATTATATATAGAAAGAAGTAAAAGATTTTGACAGAAAAATAGATTTTTAAAAGAGAGCTAGCATTCACTGGCATAGTAGAAGTTCAACTTCTTTAACTCAAGTGCTGTTCTTTTGGGTAGGAGTGCATTGGCGTTGTCCTGATTTTATGATTTTCTTTTGTTTCTGCAGAATAATTATTGTCTTCATTGTTCATTTGTTTATTTTAACAGGTCTGAGAGCCACCTCCTCTTTTCCAGTTACTGCCTTTCTCTCCCTAAGGGATGTGTTCCCGAGGCTGCACTTCAGACCCTCTGTACTCTGAAGCCCCTTCTTTTTTTTCCACAGCAGTCACTGCTTTGATCTACCAGGTACCACACCTTCGGGGGTGGCTCCCAATATGCTTTAAGTGGTGACTCTCTGTGGTGGTTTGAACTTTGCTAGATTTGTGTAACTTAACTTTTTGTTTTGTCTGCTAGTAAATTTACATGCATCGTATACAGGTTATCTTATTTTCTCTCATAATTGATCTACCTGAACTTTGCCCTCTCTGATTCCCTCCCCTCCTCCCTCCCTCTCTCCCTTTCATATGTGCAGAGACTGGGATTAGATGGCTGGGGCACCAGAACATTAAACTTAAGAATCCATCATTAATTACATTCCTACTCCTAAGCACAGTACTTGACATATAGGAGTTGCTTACTAAATGTTAAATAGATAAGTTCATCTAAAGAATTTTGTAACTTAATCCCAATCAAAAAATAAATAAAAACAAAAAAACTCCAATGATTCATCTTACTTAAAAAGCAAGACATTTTTTTGTTAATCCTCCACTGCACTTAACATGGTCCATGCATTTTCATCTGAATTGGTATATTTATTGCTAACTCTTACTATCTTCTTAAAACTCTCATCTTTCAGAAAAAAATCTTTCTCCAATATTTCGCGTATATTCTACCATTTAAGTTTTATATTAGGTTTCAATTCTCCTTGAAATCTTCACTAACTTTCACATCTTCCTTTGCTATTTCTTTCCATGATTTGAACAAAACTTAATACTAAAATCTCTGAACTTAGTCTTTTTTTTTTCTCTACTTTTATTGTTGACACTATTCCAGATGTCCCCATTTCCCCCATCAAACTTAGTCTTTACTGATAATATTTTGTGATTCACATCGGCCCTACACTGCCAAGTCCATCCATCACTGGTAACACCTAAGACTAAATTACATCATTAAAAAGTAATTCATTTAAACCTCAGTAAATCAAATCACACACAAACAAATCTTGTCCTTTATCATCTAAAAACAGGTCACTTTCAAAGTCAGTATAGCTCAAAAAAGATATGTTTTAGTGACAAATTAAGTATTTTTCTATTCCATATTTCAACAGTTTGAATTTAATTATAATAAAGAAAACACTATCAATATGGATTTTGGTTCAAAATGTGGATTATGCTGCACTAATATCTTTGTTAGATAATTCTTAGCTACAGAAAATTATTCAAGTCTATTTTCTGTATATTTACAGCCAACACGATTCATTTTCAAACACATTCAAAATGACAGAGCATTATGCTAAGTGAAATAAGCCAGGCAGTGAAAGACAAATACCATATGATCTCACCTATAAGTGGAACCTAATCAACAAAACAAGCAAGCAAACAAAATAGAACCAGAGACATTGAAATTAAGAACACACTGACAGTAACCAGGGGGAGGGGGGAAGGCATAATAGGGGGTTCCGGGGTAAGGTTTTTCAGGAACACGTATAAAGGACACATGGACAAAACCAAAGAGAGGTAGGACCAAGGGTGGGGATTGAGGATGGCTGGGGTGGGCAGGAGAGAATGGTGGGGATAAAAGGGAGACAACGGTACTTGAACCAAAATTAAATTTAAAAAAAGTCAGATTTTATCCAGTGTTTTGATACACTCTTTAGATTCCTTAGAGATTGAATACAATATCACTTCAGGCAAATGTCAAGAAAATACTAGTTATCTAAATAAAAGTATGCAAATTAGAACAGCATTATTATGCTTTTTAAAATAAAGGTTAGAAAGACATTAAGATGACTTTATTTTTTGCCACAGACACTTAAAATTCTTTAAGACCTCAGAAATAAACAGGGAATGTAAAGCCCTAGAGTAAATAAAATAAAACTAGAAGTAGAAAAGGCCTTCTGTATCATTCTCATAATTTAAACTTCTCATGAAAATAAATTGTGCTTTTAACTTGTGGTTATATCCTAATAGAAAATATTCTTTAAAATTTGCATTGTATCAACACCTTTCCCCCTAATTTTTTAAAAAACACACTCTCCATTCTGTTTCTGATCAAGGCAAAACCATATTAGAGATATAAGTCTATTCGCTCCTGTTTGATCATTAGCAATAATAGAGAGGTAATGGATTGAGTTTCAGTTCAAAGAATGACTTTCTGCTGTTGTAGATTTCTCCTTTATCCAAGAAAGTTAAGAACGAGGGAGATTCTCTGCTACTTGGAGAATTTCATTAAGCCAGTAATTGATATGCACATTATGCCTGGAAGGTGGGATCATTGAAGTTCCTGGGACTCCAGGAACAAAAGCCATTGGAGCCATATAAACTGGAAAGAATAATTAAATGATTAATTTTGAAAAATGCTTGAAGCCTGAGATTGGACTAGCATGTGAGTGAGAAATACCTTGGTCCACAGTCTTGGGAAAGGCACACTTTCGTGACTGTTATCTGCAGGAAACGCAGAGATTTTCATCATGGAGACCAAGAAAAACACCTTCATGTTTCTGGCAGGGGAGCTGAAAAGTAGTCATTTTGAAATATAACCAAAATATTCTCCCCGACAAAGGCATATTTTGCAGGGGAAAAGACATTGCAAGAGGCTTACTAAATCTGAGGAAAGGGCAATTACCCAATCTGATGTTCTCTAGCTTTCCCAAATCACCAAGGGAAGCTAGAAAACACTGTGCAGGTTCCAGCCCAGGGCATAGCCCTATGAAGAGATTGTGTTTTTAATCATAAGCTTATAGAGAAATTCTGCTCCTGACATACCTTACTACCATATCAACAAGGCTATAGAGTAATAACAGTAGAGTACAGTAGCAAGAGCTGCTTCCATGAATTCTATTTATGAAAGAGTTCTTAGAAAAAAACAGAAACAACAGGAAAGCCAAAAACCCAAAATGAGGACATTAGTGGGGTTTGGAGGCTCTGGCAAATACAGCAAGAGCAAACTTTAAACACAGCCACACTCCTACTCACATTAACACACAACCTCACTTGAAAGGCCTATTGACTTCAATTCCTAAAACCTGATACAATTTTTTTGCTAAAAATTCAAAACATCCCATGTATTTATCAGTCAGTAAATGGGTAAACAAATTATATTTTGACCATACAATGGAATAATACTCATCAATAAAAAATGAATAAAGTATTGATATATATCTTAACATTGATGATTCTTAAAATTTTTCTGATTGAAACAATACAGTCAAAAAAGAATACAAACCATATGACTTGATTTATACAAAATTCTAGATAATACAACCCAATTTTATAGTCATAGCAAGCAAATTCAGTGAATACCTGTAAATAGGATGTGGAGTAGGGACAGGTGAAAAAGAGGAATTACCAAGACGTATGAAAAAATTTGGGGAGAGGATGGATATGTTCTATCATTTTAATTCTGATGGTAATTTCATGGATGGGCACCAGTCAAAATACCAAATCATATTCCTCAACTTTATAAGGTTTATTGTACATCAGCTGTACTTCAGTTAAACTTGAAATTGTTTACATGACTGATAGAGGCTCATGCATGTAAGATGAGTAATATAAAGTACTACAATTAATTAGGAGGTTTCCTAATATTATTTCAGGCTGACAAATGCAAATATTTCAAAAAGTCTAAACCTTGTTCATTTTCAGCATGTAGCCTTCTCTGCCTAGATTAGCAAATACAACCTGAGAAAATAATTCTCCTCTGCATAGAGCTATATTCCAAAGTTGGATGATCACCATTACAGGTAATAACATATGCTTCCACTTTCATTCATTAATTTATTTCTTTAACAAATATGTTTGAATTTGTCCATTTGCCAAAAAAAGGTACATTCTATCTTTATGGAACATGCAATACACTCCAACTACTTCCCCCCTTCTCTCTTCCTCCCTTGCTGCTCTGCCCCAACACCAACACACACCTAGACGGCTTCTCTTCAAGTGACTCAGAAACTCATCCACGTTGGAAATCTTTTTCTAGTCAGTCCAAGCCAATTTGTCTTTATAAAACCATTTTGTTTTTTACTTATATAGATACTGAGCACCTCTTCAAGGAAAGAAGGGTAAAACTTCCCACAGTCTATTGTCCACATTACTTTATTACACCAGATCAATAATGTGTGATTTGGGAGGGGGGGTGGTGCAGATGTGGTCTGGTCCTAAACCCACCAGGCATTTACTTTCTTATCCACTCACTGATACTTTGAAATATCAATTCCATCTATACTGAGATACTTCCATCTACCACACTTAGAACACATTCAGGCACTAGAAGTTGAGTAAATATGTATCTAGGTTTCTAATCTCCAGAGGTACTTGCTCAAGTGCTTGACTTAGGGTGTTAGTCAATTTACTATGTTAGCTATTCAAAAAGAAGGGCTTGTATGAATAAGACCATGGCCTTAAAACTGAGTAGATTAAGGACATGTAAAGCAAGAGGTATGGGTATCAAATTGGAGCCTCAGAAAGAGACCAGTGAAGACCAGTGACCAGCAGACTCAAATGAGACAATAAGTAATATATATTAAATAAGTAGACATGGTATTAACCCTACTGAATTTTATTAGCCAGTGACTTACCAGTGAGGATTCTTTTTAAGTTACGTAGCTTTGTTATATAAAACCTATTCTATAGAAACCCTCTGACATGTCATATCTGTTATGTGACAATATAAAATAAATAAAAATGTCAATAATATTGACTTCAAAATAAGAGTTAGAATTTATTCATAGTACTTCTAAAAAAACTGATCTAAAATATTTATTTTTAATAATAGTAAATTATTTACAATGATATACAGTGATTTTCACAGGTTAAAATTCAAGTGTGATTATAGAGAAAACATTTAACTTGGGCATCAATTGGGAGTTTCACTCAAAATATTGAATACTAAAGATTGGAAGTTAATGGACATAACTGACATTCACAGAGCCATTCATCCCAGAACACCAGATTATACATTCTTCTCCATTGCATATGGAACATTCTCAAGGATAGACCATATGTTGGGACACAAAACTAGCCTCAACAAATTGAAGTTTAAAAATCATACCAAATATATTCTCTGACCACAATGCTTTAGAATTTGAAATCAACTGCAAAAAGAAGTAAAAAAGTCCACAAATATGTAGGGATTAAACAACATACAGCTAAAACGTGATTGGGTCAAAAGAGAAATAAAAGGTGAGATCAAAAAGACATACAGAAAAATGAGAATGACAACACAAAATATCAAAACTTCTGGGATGTGGCAAAAGTAGTAATGAGCAAAGCTTGTTTCTACAGGCCTACCTCAAGAAACAAGAAAAACCTCAAGTAACAACCTACCGTTACATTTTAAAGAAGTAGAAAAAGAACAAAAGTGGCCCATAACAGAAGAAAGAAAATAATAAAAGTTACAGCAGAACTGAACAAAATAGAGAACAAAAAGACTATATGAAAAATTAATGCAAGAAAGAGATGGATCTTTGAAAAGATTAATAAAGTTGACAAACCATGGCTAGAATCAGGAAAAAAGACTAAGGAAAAAAGACTCAAATAAACAAAATCATGAGTAAAAGAGGAGAATTTACCACAGGCATCACAAAATGCAAAAGATACAATGAAAGATAATCTGCCACCAAATTCAATAACCCAGAAGAAAAGGATAAGTTCCTAAAATATATAACCTTCCTACACTGAAACATGAAGAAGTGGAAAATTTAAATAGACCAATCAATGGCGAGGGAATTAAAACAACCATCAAAAATCTCCCCAAGAGTAAAAGCCCAGGACCAGATGGCTTCACATTAAAAGATGGGATAATTATCTTTCTCCAATTCTTCCAAAAAATTAAAGAAGGGGTAATATTTCCTGATACACAAGGCCAACATAACCCAGATACCAAAAACTGGCAAGGATAACACACACAAAAAGAAAACTTCATGTCAATATCTCTCATGAATAAAGAGCAAAAATCTTAAACAAAATACTAGCAAATCAAATACAACAATACATTTAAAAAATAATACACCATGATTAAGAGGGGGATAATTCCAGGGGCACAAAGATGGTTCATCACAGGCAAATCAATCAATGCAATATATGGTATTAACAAAAGAAAGTACCTCAACATCATAAAGGCTATATATGACAAAACCTTAGCCAATATTGCACTCAATAGTGAAAAACTAAAAGCTTTTCCTCTAAGATTTGGAAAAAAGAAAAGGTTGTCATCCATTCATACCACTCTTATTCAACATAGTACTAAAAATCCTAGCCAGAGAAATCAGGCAATAGAAAAAAATAAAAGGTATCCAAATTGGGAGTGAAAAAGTACAAGTATCATTCTTTGCAGGCGACATGATTATTTAGATAGAAAACTTAAAGACTCCACCAAAACAACTTTTAAAAACAATAAACAAATACAGTAAAGTTGCAGGACACAAAATCAATGTACAAAAATCCACTGTTTTCCTATACACTGAGAAAAAATTTTCAGAAAAATAAGTGAATATTAATAATTCTTTTTGTAATTGCAGCAAAAAGAATAAAATACCTAGGAATAAACTTAACAAAGTATATAAAGGACCTATATACTAAAAACTACAAAGCATTATGAAAACAGGTTGAAGGAGACACAATGAAGTAGAAAGATATTCTGTGTTCATAGAGTAGAAGAATCAACATAGTTAAAAGGACCATATTACCCAAAACAATATACAGATTTAATGCAATCCCCATCAAAATCCCAATGATGTCTTCTAAAGAAATAGTACAAAAAATCATCAGATTTGTATGGAACCACAAAAGCCCCCAAACAGCAAAAGCAATCCTGAGAAAAAAGAATGAAGCTGGAGGTATCACACCACTTGATTTAAAATTATACTAAGGAGCATTAATAATCAAAACAGCATGGTATTGGCAGAAAAAGACACACAGACCAATGAAACAGAATCCAGAGCCCAGAAATAAAACCACATGTATACAACCAAATAATTTTCAACAAAGGAGCTAAAAACGTACAATGGAGAGAAAAAAAGCCTCTTCAAAACATGATGCTGGGAAAATTGGAAAGCCACATGCAAAAGAATGAAACTAAACTAGAATTTTCCTTATGTACAAACATTACTTCAAAATGAATGAAAGACCCAAACATATGATCCAAAACAATAAGCTGACATGGGCACTGGCTCGCAGTGCCCGTGGCGTTATGGATGAGACATGAGACAAAATCACACTGACTACCGAGTCCTGTGGAGGAAAAGGGGATGGCACAGCTACTCCCTCAAGGTGGGAGCGCCTCAGAGCAGCCTGGCCACCCTCTCAAGGGGAGAGTGCCTAGGAGCGGCCTGGCCACCCTCTCAAGGGGAGAGTGCCTCGGAGCAGCCTGGCAACTTTCTCAAGGGGAGAACACACCGACCCTTGCCTTGACAGAGTTTTATTGGGTTTCAATTTGCACAGGAATACAGGTAAAGTTCATTAATCATTGTCAGGCAGTAAAGATCAAATGATAGATAGCATACAAAGAACTATTAGGGCTTATTCTGAGTCAGGGTCTGTTAGCTAAAAGGCTATAAAACTTTGGAAAGGAAACTCATTTCCTCCTCAGGCCCATGTCATTTAACTAAGACCATTCTTAGCAAAGCAGGGTCACAGGAATTTACATATCCTTTCTCAGGCCTGATCGCCCAGGGAGCCTGCCCTTTCCAGCACAGGGCTGCACCACCCTCTGTCATTGTTTCAGACTTAAGTCAGGCAGAGGAGACAAGATAGCCAAGGAAGTAGCAGAAATGAGGACTCAGGCTTCGTTAAAGCTGAGGGGTGAGGGTACAGCACCCCTTTTCTCCATAGACCCCCAAGTCCTGGGGGCTCCACATGATCATGTCTGTCTTAGGTCATTCCCCTCTTGGGGAATTTTACCCGTCATTGGCTAACTGATCAAGCATTGGAGGCCAGTTATGGAAAAATGAGCAGATGGGGCGCTCCTTCCAGATAAGCTCTGTCTCCTTAGTGGCTTATGGTCTGAAGCTCACTCACTCAGCCTTAGCCATGGGGGGTTTATAGCTCCTGAAACCAGGCAGGGTGGCTCCCAACAATAAACTTCATAGAATAAAATATAGATACTAAACGTATAGGCCTTGGTCTTAGAGAAGTTTTATGAATTTCACTCCAAAGGCAAGAGAAGTAAAGGCAAAAAAAAAAAAATGATTGCAACTGTATCAAAATAAAGAGCTTCTGCAGAGCAAAAGAAACTGACAATAAAACAAAGGCAACCACACAGATGGGAGAAGATACTTGCAAACAATAGCTCTGACAAAAGAGTAATATCCAAAATATATAAAGAACTCATACAACTCAACACCAAACAAATAATAAAAGAAATGGGCAGAGGCCCTGGTTGGTATGGCTCAGCTGGTTGGACCATTTGGTCCCCCATCTGGGTGCATAAGATTCCCGGTCCAGGCACATATGGAAGGCAACTGGTCAATGCTTCTCTCTCCCATCCATGTTTCTCTCTCTCCCTTCCTCTCTCTCTAAAAAACTATGACACAGTGTCCTCAGATGAGGATAAAAAAAAAATTGGTCAGAGGGATCTGGACAAAAAGGGGGAAAAATTAAGCAAAACAAACAAACAGACAAGAGTATGGTGATTCCCAGAGGGAAGGGGAACTTGGGAGGAGGAAGAAGAGGGTCCAAAGATGGTAGGAGGGGAATAAATGGTGATGAAGGGGACGTGACTCAGGGGAGTGAATGCACAATATAATATACAGATGATGCATTATTATTGTAAACTTGATACCTGTATAATTTTATTAACCAACATCCACCAATAAATTCAATAAAAATTATTTTTAAAAAATGGGCCGAGAACCTGAACAGACACTTCTCCTATGAAGATAAACAAACGGCCAACAGATATATGAAAAGATGTTCCACTTCACTAGCTATTAGGGACATGCAAACCAAAACTACAAGACACCAACTCACACCTGTTAAAATGGCTGTTATCAACAAGGTTAGTAATAACAAGTGCTGGAGAGGTTGTGGAGAAAAAGGAACCCTCATTCACTGCTGGTAGGAACTGTGGAAAACAGCATGGAGGGTCCTCAAAAAATTAAGAATAGATTTACCATATGACCCAGCAACCACTGTTCTGGGTATCTACCTGAAATTTTTTAAAAATATTTATTTGTGGAGAAAAGGAAACCCTCATACTCTGTTGCTGGAAATGCAGACTGTGGAAAAGTGTATGGAATTTCCTCAAAAAACTAAAGACAGACCTGCCTTTCAATCCAGTGATCTCACCGCTGGGGTTATACCCTAAGAATTCTGAATCACCAATCCAAAAGAACCTATGAACCTCAATGTTCGTAGCATTTACAATAGCCATGTGCTGGAAACAGCCTAAGTGCCCTTCAGTAAGTGAGTGGATCAAAAAACTGTGATACATTTACACAATGGAATACTACACAGAAGAAAGTAAGAACTCCTATCCTTTGCAACAGCATGGATGGAACTGGAGAATATTATGCTAAGTGAAATAAGCCAGGTGGTGAAAGACAAATACCATATGATGTCACCTATAAGTGGTACCTAATCAACAAAACAAACAAACGAGAAAAATAGAACAAGAGACATGGAAATGAAGAACAACCCAACGGTAACCAGAGGGGAGAGAAGGATGAAGGGGAAAGAAGGGGAAGGGGCTAGTCAAAGAACATGAATAGAGGACTCATGGGCATGGACAATGTGGAGGGGATTAACTGTCGGCGGGGGACAGGGCAGGGGACAGCAATGGGGAAAGGGGGGGGACAACTATAACTGAACAACAATAAATTTTTAAAAAGTAATTCAAAAGCATTTATTTGCAAAGAAACATGCGCTCCTATGTTCATTGCAGCAATATTCATGGTGGCCAAGACATAGACACAACCAAAGTACCCTTAGATGATTGGATAATGATTTGATACAAATATAAATACTGCAGAATACTACTCAGCCATAAGAGAAGATGTAATACTGCCACTTGTGATAACATGGGTAGATCTTGAGACTATCATGCTAAGCAAAATAAATCAGTCAGAAAAAGCTAAGAACCATAAGATTTCACTCATATGTGAGACACAAAACTGAAACTCATACACACAGGCAAGAGTATGGTAGTTGCCAGGGAAACAGGGTAGGGAAGTGGTAAACCTACAGGGGCCCTAATTCATGGTGACTGAAGATGATTTGCCTTCTGATGATGGGCACACAATGCAATATACAGATAGTGTATCATAGAAATGTACACTTGAACCTACATAACCTTATTATCCAATGTCCCCCCCCATAATCATTTTGAAAAAAAAATTGAAAGAAATATTAAAAATATTCCATTTTAATATTGAATATTATAAATACTAAAAAGATTTTATATAAAATTTTTTAACATTTGATTTCATAAGTTTACTGAGGAATGTTGTTATTTATAGTTATTCCTCAAAGGAATGAATAATGCTTATAGTTACACTTGTCTCTTGGGAACATTGTCCATAAGGAAGCAAAGATGACGAAGATGATGATGATCATGATAAAACAAGCTAATTTTACTGAGTGTGACTATGTGTCAAATATTTTCTACATGGCTCCCTTGACTTAATTTTCTCTCTCTTTCTCACACACACACATGACACAATGCCAACAAAATCCTATGAGTTAAATTCTATGAATTTCTTAATTAAATATATAAGGAAATTAAATACTGCAGAGTGAAATAAATTGTGTGTCAGTATGCTGATGGCATGAGTTGGAGCCAGTGTTTCAAACCAGTATTTCACAGCTCACATTGCTAACATGCCATATTTTTTACTTAATTACAACACGGCTTCCAAAAACCTGTTCAATATAATGCTAAAAAATCCAAGCAATAGGGAAAGATGAAAGTTAATACATGGCACGTCCAAAGGTAATCATAAACAAATATATCACCAGATTACCATTCTTAAAATTATTTTACTACCATGTATGCTAGAGAGATAATATCGCACTAGTTGTTAATTCTCGTACTTCATTCCACTGCCTAGACTCATTTCCTTCTGTCAACCACTTGAGTATTTTCGACAATGCAAAAAATAAGTTTTCAGACATTACAAGTTAACAAAATAGATATAAGAAAACACTAAACCTGAATATAATCAATGCATTTCTTGTAAAAGCATTCTATTTTTACTATTGTAAATGAATCTTATTTTACCTTTATAAACCACCAAAACAATAAATAACTGGTTTTATTAAAGAAACCCAGTAAAATAAAAACTGGTACAGGTGAGGAATGCCATATGTGAACTGATATTTTATCAGCGCAGGACAGTTTTAACTGGTTTTTTAACTGGTTCTTAATGTTTTGGGTTTAGCCTGTGTTGTAGAGGACACATAGTACATATGGAATGAGAACTGTTCTAGGGTTTTTACTATTTTTCAATGGAATTCAGAACTTTAATGTGAGCTTTCCTTAATTTAAACCATGTGCAGTTAACATTCTACCCTACTGCGACTTTTTAAAACAAAGGAATCACCATCTAAGATCTTTGCATTCAGAGTCATAAAAGGTTAATGTTATTTTGCAAAGTGACGAAGTAATAATTTGGTAAATTGCATCCTTCCAGAGTTTTCTGACTAAATATGTAGATAAAAATATCGTCTTCAATGTTATCGACAGACTATCTTCCTGTCAATGTTTGTAATTTAAAATATTATTTCATCAACAATGAAAGTCAATTTTTCTAATGTCCTTGGACCAAGCAAAATTACCAACTATTTTCATTCTAATTCTCTGAGGGAAAATGAAGTAAATTCCTAGCAGCTATTATGAGTACTTTAATTTCATGTTTTGTTTTGGAATTTATGGATCAGTTAGCAATCAATTCATAAGACACAAAGCAATTTTCTCTTAACATGCAAATTTCTGTATGCTGTGAGGTTGTGAAAGGTTGGTCTTTCTATTTAAAATGTATGACAAGTTTCCAGCATGTCATTTTTATTTTATTTAAGACCTTCCTGGAATTTAATATAATTTTACTAAACCTATGCAAAGAGCAGTGTATATGTATTTAGAGCCAGGAGACATACTTTCAAGTCACTGCTCATTATAACCTAATTTCATTCTATTTAGCAAGATAATTAATCCTCCTAAACTCAAACTGTTTATCCTAAAATGAGGATGAAAATATGAGCTTCCCTAACAGAGCTGCGGTGTAGGTTAAATGAGGTAATGCACGTGAACGTGCTCTCTGACAGGTGTTGGCCACAGACAGCCATCACTCACATTTGACAGCATTCAGTATCCTGTGACCCGCACTTCCTGGGAAATCATCCCAAACAATTCAACAGCACAAGCCAGGTTTACACAGTGTTCTCTTAATGTAAGCAGTCAATGTGTTTTAAAGCTTGTATAATTACTTCTTTGAAGTTTTAGGAATAAATTCTGTCTCTAAACTTGGTTTAACTCCCCTAAGATAAAAATGCCTTGGCTATTTCCTTGGATGTCTTTAGTTATCGTGTACTTAAAAACTCCATTGCCAATTCAATCATTGGCTTGCAGTACAACATCCCAATCCCAAACTGAAATTTATGCCAATCCTTTCCAAACTTGAATATAGTGCAAACCACCTGATAGTACACACCCAACTTAAATCTGTTTGCCCAATGGGAGACGATAATCCTCCTCCTAATGGGGAACAGACACACACCGACACTTGCACCAATCCTAATTCTAATCTTGGCAGCCAATAAAAATATCCAACCCAATTTGCACATGATCACCCTTAAGTATCTTTGAAAATGTTTACTCCTTCTATTTGTAGGTCAAACATGCTCCTTTCTCTAAATAATTCCACATTAATTATTACCTTCACTTCAATTTCCATCACCATTTTTCTGTACCTTTTTTCAGAGCACAGCTCCCATAATTAAATACAATGTAACTTTTTTCTTTTGCTTCCAAGTATCTAGTATAGGACAGGGCACTTCGTAGGTACTTTACAAACATTGAAATTTGCTCTACTGAAAACATGATTACTTTGATTAGAAAATAATTGCATTGAGATAAAATGATAGAATATGCATATTTATTTTGCTCTCTGCTTTAAAGTAGATATGTATATCCTGCATGTCCACCCTCACATTATTTTGCAATCTTCCTCAATGTTTTTCATTTGATTAAATACATAATTCAAATCACAAGCCTCCTAGATATTTTGGTCATGTGACTGCATACTGTTTAATAAGCTTTTACCTCTGAATTTGCTACATGAAAGGGGAAAGATGGAAACAAGAATACATAAATATCTCTGCAAGGGGAAAATCTCATATTAATGACCATCTAAAACATGTCCTGCTTCTTAGACAGTGTATCAATTTTCACAAAATTGACTTGTGACATCACACAACATTTTTAGTCAAGAAGAGTACCACACTTAAATATAGTCTTTGTAGTATGTTTAAGCATCAGGTAAGCTTCTCATCCTTGTATGTTTTTCTATATGAATTTTAAAATGAAAAATGTCTAGCTCCATAAAATAGCTTTGGTATATATTTTGTATATATATGAAGGGTATGTATTAACCCTATAAATTACTTATGGAAAACTGATATATTGAGTTGGTCAAAAAGTTTATTTAATCTTTTCCATAGGATGGCTCTAGTAGTGCTTAGTTGTCTTAAATGTCATTTGAAACAATTTTGTTAGATTACACTGTGACAGCTGTTGTATCAATGTGCATTTAAATGAAAGAACTTTCATTCTTATTTTCCTAATTCATTTACATTATCTAAATGCAATGGCTAAAACAATACACTTTGACAGTACTGGAGATGGTAGATTTATTTGATTTGTTCTTAATAGTGGAAATCCCCTTAGCGTTTTCTCATCAGGTAGAATGATGGCTTTGTCATTAATAAGTTTGTAGGTATAAATTAATGTTAAGGATATTTCCAAAAATTTCTGGTGCTTTTTTTAGTGTTTAAATGTCAAGATTATCATGAAATACCTTCTTAGATCTCTGAATACAGTGTATTATAATAATGGATTATTTAAATATTTTGCACTTAACATTATAAAATATTGTGGGGGGGGAGATCTAAGTAAATAGAATAATATACCATGTTTGTAAAGTAGATGATTCACTATTCTTAAAGTATCAATTCTTCCTAAATTTATCTATAGAATCAAAGCAATTCCAATTAAAAATCCCAGCAGCTTGTTTTTATATAACTTCATAAACTGATTCTAAAATTTATATAAAAATTCAAATGACATAGATTATTCAAAACTATTTTTAAAAATGACAGATTGAAAGTTTAATCTGATTCCAGTACAGTAATAAGACTTACAGTAACAAAAACAGTACAGTATTAGTGAAAGGATAAATTAAAGGCCAGTGGAACAAAATATCTTCAAACAGCTACACTCATGTTCAATATATTTTGACCAGGATACTAAGGTAACTCAGGAGAGAAAAAAAGGCATTTCAACAAATAGAGCTAGAAATGTTGGATAGGAATATAGCAAAAAGGAACCACATTCCTTTCATAACACTATACACAAAATGTAATTTAAATTGGACAGAGTCTCAATCATTAAAGTTAAAGCAATAAAACTTCCAAAAATGCATATGGAAAAGTAATGAATAAGAGAAGAGATAAACAAACTGATATATTTAGATAAAGTAATAAAAATTTAATCATGCAGCATGAATAAAACTCAGAAACAGAGTAAAAGGAGTCATACACAAAAGAGCAAAACTGCATGCAACCATTTCTGTCAAAGTTTAGGACACACTAACGGATGGTGGCAGAAAGCCAGACTGTGGTCCCCTGGGGCCATGTGTGGAGGTGACGGCTGGTTTCAAATTGGTTTAAAGAAATTTTCTGTTGTGAAGAAAATGTTTTGTTGTAATCATAGTGTCCAAAACTCCTGAAGTGTACACTCAAAATGGGAATATTTATTATATGTAAATTATATATCAATGTTGATTTAATTAAAAATCAAGAGATAAAGGGAGGGGATTATAGGAACAAGTATAAAGGACACATGGACAAAAACTAAGGGGGGTGGAAATGGGAGGGAGGTGGGGAGCACTGGGGGGGGTGGCCTGGGACGGGAGTAAACGACAGAAAACTGTACTTGAATAACAATTAAAATTTAAAAAATAATAATAAAAAAAAATCAAGAGATATATTAGGTAATATTTGAGGTATTTCCTCCTGGTCTGTCTTGAAGTGAAAAAGTAGAAAACAAAGCTAGTGAATCTATGCATGCAAAACTAGACAAATATCTAAGCTGGATTATTCTGTAGCGTTAGAATTTAGACAAAGGTTTTTGCAGCATGCTTATGATTACGTGAGTGGTTTCTTCAGGGCCTCTACTCACTCGTGCAATTCTCATTCTTGGATCATACCGTTCTAATATTTTTTTTAACTGACATCTTTCTGAGTCAGATGAAACTGTTTGTTTTTCCATGTTTTCTTTTAGCTATTCATTCTCAAGTTCATCTTTTGTCAACTGATTTTTCAGTCTACCTACGCCAAATACGTCTGTCATATTCCCAATTTGCTCTTTCTGTGCTCCTCAAAATCCAAACACCTCTGTGGTCAATAATAGTAACTAGCATGTATATTACTATCATATTATAGTTCATAAAAGCTTAGTTAACTAAAAACATTCAATTTAAATGTATATATTCTACAAATATGTAAGAAAAAAACACAAATATCTTATTTTATGGGAGGAAATATCTGGTATGAGTTAAAATTTCAAGGACAACAATTTCTCACCCTAATACTGTAGATGGCTTGAAAACAATCCAATACAAACTATTGTCCCTTTGAATGGACTGGGATCGGAGGGAATGTTTTCAAACAGTATCAAATTCAAGCTCTGTAATATTCATGAAACAGCTAATAAGTGGTAAGGGCAGTGTTTATTCATATGTTTTAAATCATTGGGCATTCCTGAATGCTAATTGCATCTTGCAGTCCTCTGAAGCCCTGCTGTGCTATACTAAGACGAAATACGTGAAGAGAGAGTGCGTAGTAATTGGTAATTGTGCGCATGGTGGAGGAAAAAAAACTCCAAGATTGACTTTTGATGGTTGCTTTAAAAATTTATTATCTGCATGAACAGAGAATGCTATATCCAATCTGTGAAAGCTGTAGCACTATGCAGCTAGTTTCCCTTCAAATAACGTGTGCAGCCTTATGAAAACAAAGCATTTGGATGCTTCAATGTCATGTAAATCGTTTTAACGTAAATGAAATACCAAGATGCATTAGGTGGGATGTAAGTGGATTATCTAGGAGTTTCTCCGCCTCTGTAATTGAGATTAGAACCATGAAGTATTTATGAATCCTAAGTTTCTTTATGGGAGTGAGAACAATAACGACATTGCTATGAAGACGGAGGACAAAGATTCTTAAACATCTGAAATAAATAATATTTAATATATTTGGTCATGAGTCATGAAGGGACATCTGACAAATAAAAATATAATCCCGGAGGCTTGGCAGATCTCCATTCGGGTTATTAAAGCTTTTCGCTTTGTATTTGTGTTCTTTGTACCAATTTGGGGACATTGTTGTCTTCCCAGATGAAATATTAATGATGCATACACAGTCTAGCAAAATAATAAGGACTTTTTGTTTTTGTGATAGCTGAGGAGCTTTAAAGAGCTTACAGCAGCAAAATATCTGGAATGTAAAATTAAATGAGATTTTGGTGCCATAAAATTCATCATGTAGCTGCAAACTCTGATCATACCCTGACAATTCTTTTAGTCCACAAGTATTCTCTCAACTACTATCTCTAAAATGTATA